>OU426982.1:6842095-7124595 GCA_911387785.2 Aelia acuminata | reverse complement strand
CGAACTGAATCGTGGATATCGGGTAGGGCGTGATCGAAATACCTTGTTGTTTTCTGATGCTTGCCGCCATCTTGGAGTTGCTTATCCGAAGTAATACCGTTCCGTTTTTAAATACCAGCATATTAAAAGTTAAATTACCTTATCATTATTTTCCTATAGTTGAATGCGCTGTGTATTTATATAAACTGTGCCAGTCCTTGCCGTTAAGATAATCCATTACTTCAGAACTATCTCTCTCAAGGGTTTATTTATCTCTGAAGAGCGAGCGTAGAGAGCGGGAGTCGAAAGCTAGGATCTATTAAAGCCAATCAATTTCCTTTTTAAATGAAAAAAAAAGAAAAACGAGATGTGAGTTGGGTAACATTATGATCATTTAACCATTCAAAACAGACCACGCCCATAATAAGCCACTCTTCTGATGTAGTTCCAAAAAAATAAACTGGCGTACGTAAATAAATAAGACCATTTCCTTAAAGTTAACGTCACTAAACTTTTTATTTTTCTATAAGAACAGTTTAAATAAAGTTTCAATATCACCTAATTTTATTTATTTATCTTTGACAGAAAATGCCTGGACTTCTGCTCTGCAATGATGAGAACAACTTCACGACTGATGCACTCAAAGGGATGAAAGCTGCTCACTCGGGACTCTACATATGTACAGAGAAAAAAATGGTTTTACTTAATAGGGTAGTGTTATTTTGTTCTTTTATATGCGAAACATTATAGGTCTTTAGCCGGGCTTGAACCAGGCTCCTCTACAGACTTATCAAGTTTGCTACATCTAACTAAGCAGCATCATTGTTGATTCTATCTATCGATCTGCTTTTTGGCCTACCACGAGATCTCTTGCCTACTACTGAGGCAAGAATGGTTAGTGATGGAAAGAAAAACGCCAAACTGTTTGAAAAAACTGTTTTTTATAAAAAACGGAAAAAACTGTTTTCCGTTTTTTATATAAAAAGAAAAAACTGTTTTCCTGAACCAGCCCAAACAGTTGGAATTTAGAACTTCCTACTCTTCCCGTCTCATTTACAACTAGTCAAACGTTTGGAACTCGTTACAGAACGACTGAAATTGAAAAGAACAGTTTTCTTCACCACTAGCGCCCCGTTGTTTGATTTTCCGTTAGGTTTTCTGTGGATTCTATTTTCGAATTTCTATTTATTTCATTTAAAATTTAAAGTGACACTTTTACTTTCATTTTTTATAATGTCAGTTTATTCAAGTGCTAATTAAAACATATCTCCAAAGTGCTGTGTATGGATGAGAATACATTACAATAACAGGAAGTTATTATATATACCTACATAGTTCATTACTATGAAAAAAAAGTAAAAAATTCTTAATATTAAAGAACTTTATTTTTCGTAATATTTCTAGAATTCATAATATTTTAACATTTTTCTCGATAAAGACCTGTAAAAATTATTTTAAGTTTGTGATTTTTTTTAATTTTGTTGCTTCAACAATTAGTAATATTTTCTCATTTTATTCTCAAATTATTATTATTATTTTTTTTTTAACTTTGAAGTAATAATATTATTACGTTTCCAATAAAACAACACAACACAAAACAAACACTTGATAGAAACATTAATCTGGAGGTTTTCTGTTTTCCCCAACCTGTTTTTTTCAAACCGTTTTTTCCAACAGTTGTTTTTTTTTCAACGAACAGTTCGTTGGCGTTTTGTAAAAATAACCGAAACGCCCATCTCTATGAATTGTCCTGTAAAGACTTCCTGATTCGCGGTCGCAAGCGACGGTGCTGCTTCTTGACTGGAACTAGAGGAACAGGGATAGAAGTCGGGCCAGTACCTAGGATTCATACGTTTTTTGGGAGTTTTTAATTTATTTCTCCATAATTAAAGCCCGATAGAGCAAACAATTATATAAAAATGTCTAATAGGTATTGTTCGGTCCCTCAGTGTTCAATCAGAAAATAAAAAGATGTGCCATTACACTTGTTCCAAAAAAATAAAAAGCTACTTAAAGAGTGGATTGTGAAATTAAGAATAGCTAAGCCTGTTTCGAAACATATGACGATATTTAGTCTTCATTTTAAAGAAAGTGACTATATTTATCCAGGTATATATTAGTATTTGACAATTTATTATTCCAAAATGCTAGTTTTATGCAAATAACATTGGGACCATAGTGTCATAGATTTGTTTTTCTTTTTTAATTTTCCCCATTTTGGTCTTACATCCGATGTGCTTAATTGCTCCAAGTTTTCAATGCGATGCCTGAAAGTTTTGACAAATGAATAAATAATATGATAAAGAAACTAAGCTGTCATAACAATGATTGTATGAATAGGTAATTAATGTTATTTCTAATCAAAAACGTAAAGTTGCAATGATGTGTTTGCATTTACCATAACTTCCAGCGTACACGTACAATTACAAGAACATTGCTTATTGTTAGTAATAAATTTGATTTCCACTTTTATTTGATGGGGCAGTCCTTTAAGATCGCTTGTTTGAAGGCACAAGGCTTGTAAAATAACTACTTTTTCACTTATAGATATTATTCCACATGTAATTATGTGGTTTGCATCAAGGATAGTCTTTTGATATTACCAATAATGTCAATCACATCAACTATGTCTATCCCCGTTCCTTCAGACATTTTGCAAAACTACTAGCGCACCCTACAGTCGATTGCGAGTGCGACTGGATTGCTTCGAGCAGCACGTTCTACTCATCGTAATCTCCTTGTTTTGATATCACGTCTTATCATATTGTTTTCCGCATTTTCTGGTCGGAAGACCACAGAACTCTACTTTAGCCTCATTCTTTTATGAGAAAAATGGAGGGAAGAGACCTGTGAAGGTTACTCATCTCACTGGGCTCAAGGATACATTGTAATGAAATATGAACAAATAGATCAACTGTCCTTTTGACTAATATTTCTCAAGGATCATATCAGTAAAATCATATAAGCACAAACAATTATGTTAACTACATAAAATAATGTTAAAAAATAAAAGATATTTTGAATGAATGTATTTTTTTATTGGTTTTGAAGAGTTTCGACTCTTGAATGAAAACCATATCATAATAGACTGATTATTTTATGACATTAGAAGAAAAATTGAGGGACAAAGGTATTGCCAGTCAGCTCCTTGGTTCGGGTATAAATCCTCATGGGTACACTCATCCACCAAAAAATTACTTAATAAATAAAATAAAATTTGATTGAAGCCAAACCACCTTGTTCACAACCTTCATTATGACGTTGTTATCTCATTCATATATATTTCATCAATGAAATAATGGACATCTTTTTTTTTTTTTGTCATTAGGATCGTGGCGATCGAGTGGCAGTGCTGTCCGGGTGTGGTTTCGGGCATGAGCCTTTCCCAATGGGTAAGGATTTATTACATTAAATTAAAAAAAAAATCTTTTTTAGAATGTTTTTTTGATTTTTATATATTTTTTTTAAAGGAATCATAACAAATAAATGGTACTTTAGGCTCCCGTCCCTATATCAGCTCACACAACTCCACAATTTAATGATTAATTATCATTCACCCATAGTTGGATAATATACTAATGGATATAATTTATTTTTGAACTTTTATTATTTATGAAAATAGCTTTCTAATGAATTTATTTCTCTTATTTACAAATGAATTTAAGAGCTTATTTCTGAATAAGAGCTTTCTAAACAGTGAAAATAGAGATAAATACATTATAGATGTTATATCGGTACTTACGTATTATCTGGCCGTATTTCAGCTAAACCTTATCCACCATCTTGTTTTCATATCGCTGTGTTCATTGGTTATGTATTGACAGTGTAATGTGTCATGTGACAAAAGCTGAATTTCAACTCATTGCATATCAACTAGTAATTAGTAATTTTTTGTATTGTTAGTTTTAGAGGGACCAGAAAAAAAAGTGATAATATTTAATGGGGGATTTCACATGGGCGTCACCAGCAACAAATTATTGGGGGGACGGCTCAATTTGTATTTTCCTAGATAGGTTTGGTAGAAATTCTAGGGGCTAAAAGTTGAAATAATATAGCCTAAAAACAACTGTTGGGGCATTTAATTCACCCTCAATCGCTCTATTTTAAAGGTATTGAAAGTCTCTTAAAACTTGTCAATTTATGGCTCAATTATAAAATAGGGAGTTGTTAAAGATTAATGTTGAAGAATGTGGGTCAAAATATCTTGATTGAATTTTATCTAAGTTTTTCTTCTCATCCCGATCCCACTAATTCCATTGCTTTCCTTCAATTTTATAAGCTTTTTCGAATTAATCGAAAGTAGGATCGACCTGCTTGGCTTAAAAAAGAAATGGAGAGCAATTCAGAGGATACAACTTTCTTACGAATTCATAAAACAAAAGAATTGAAGATGAAATAAAAAATTATAATTCATCAAATATACTTACTATACGCCTGACTATGCTTTTAATTATTTTGTGTTTATATTTTATTGGTTAAACTCGGATAATTTTTACTTTCACTTACCTATATATGAAATATATAGTAAGTGGAAGTATTGCGATCGTGAAAATTTTCGACTTCCGGTTTTCAACGGAAATACACGTTTTGGGGTCCCCTGAGTCGAAATGACCAAGTCCCGCGAAATGGTCTGTGTGTGTGTGTGTGTGTGTGTGTGTGTGTGTGTGTGTGTATGTGAACAGACTAGCTCAAAAACTATAAACCGTGGGAACCTGAAATTGGGTATTTAGTGTATGTATATGCCCGCGATGTGACAGCATAAATTTCATCAATATTACTTAAAGGGAGGGGGTACTTTACTTAATAACTTTTTAGGTTTTTTTCGATTTTCTCAAAAACGGCTCTAACGATTTTGATTAAACTGAGTATTTCATCTATTTATATGCCCAAGATATGACTGTAAAAATTTCATCAAAATTAATTAACCGGACGGGGGACTTTACTTAATAAATTTTGTAACATTTTCACGTGTTTTTTTATTTACTCTAAATCGGCTTTAACGATTTTGATCAAACTGGGTATTTGATGTATTTATATGCCCGAGATATGACTGTAAAAATTTCATCAAAATTGATTAACCGGAGGGGGGACTTTACTTAATAAATTTTGTAACATTTTCACGTGTTTTTTTGATTTTCTCAAAAACGGCTCTAACGATTTTGATTAAACTTAGTATTTGATCTATTTATATGCCCGAGAAAAGTCTGTAAAAATTTCATCAAAATTGATCAACCGGAGGGGGGACTTTACTTAATAAATTTTGTATCATTTTCACATGTTTTTTTTATTTACTCAAAAACGGTTTTAACGATTTTGATCAAACTTGGTATTTGATGTATTTATATGCCAACGGTGTGATAACCAACATTTCATCAAAATTGATCAACCGGAGGGGGGACTTTACTTAATAAATTTTGTATCATTTTCACGGGGTTTTTTATTTACTCAAAAACGGCTTTAACGATTAACAAAAATAAGATATGAATGTAGAAAAATGTGTGACTTTGGGAAATGATAATTAGCAAAACACGTCAATTTCTAATCTAAGTAAGTTGGTAAGTGAAAGTTGTGTGTTGCGCGCACGCACCAGATTTTTACTTTCACTAACCTATATATGAAATATATAGTAAGTGGAAGTATTGCGATCGTGAAAAAATTCGACTTCCGGTTTTCAACGGAAATACACGTTTTGGGGTCCCCTGAGTCGAAATGACCAAGTCCCGCGAAATGGTCTGTGTGTGTGTGTGTCTGTGTGTGTGTGTGTGTGTGTGTGTGTATGTGAACAGACTAGCTCAAAAACTATAAACCGTGCGATCCTGAAATTAGGTATTTAGTGTAGGTATATGCCCGCGATGTGACAGCATAAATTTCATCAAAATTACTTAAAGGGAGGGGGTACTTTACTTAATAACTTTTTAGGTTTTTTTCGATTTTCTCAAAAACGGCTCTAACGATTTTGATTAAACTGAGTATTTCATCTATTTATATGCCGGAGATATGACTGTAAAAATTTCATCAAAATTGATTAACCGGAGGGGGGACTTTACTTAATAAATTTTGAAACATTTTCACGTGTTTTTTTATTTACTCTAAATCGGCTTTAACGATTTTGATCAAACTGGGTATTTGATGTATTTATATGCCCGAGATATGACTGTAAAAATTTCATCAAAATTGATTAACCGGAGGGGGGACTTTACTTAATAAATTTTGTAACATTTTCACCTGTTTTTTTGATTTTCTCAAAAACGGCTCTAACGATTTTGATTAAACTTAGTATTTGATCTATTTATATGCCCGAGATATGTCTGTAAAAATTTCATCAAAATTGATCAACCGCAGGGGGCACTTTACTTAATAAATTTTGTATCATTTTTACGTGCTTTTTTTATTTACTCAAAAACGGCTTTCACGATTGTGACCAAACTGGGTATTTGATGTATGTATATGCCAAATATGTGATAGCCAACATTTCATCAAAATTGATCAACCTAAGGGGGGACTTTACTTAATAAATTTTGTATCATTTTCACGGGGTTTTTTATTTACTCAAAAACGGCTTTAACGATTAATAAAAATAAGATATGAATGTAGAAAAATGTGTGACTTTGGGAAATGATATTTAACAAAACACGTCAATTTCTTATCTAAGTAAGTTGGTAAGTGAAAGTTGTGTGTTGCGCGCACGCACCAAATTTTTTTTATTTACTCTAAATCGGCTTTAACGATTTTGATCAAACTAGGTATTTGATGTATTTATATGCCCGAGATATGACTGTAAAAATTTCATCAAAATTGATCAACCGAAGGGGGGACTGTAAAAATTTCATCAAAATTGATACACCGGAGGGGGGACTTTACTTAATAAATTTTGTAACATTTTCACGTGTTTTTTTTATTTACTCTAAATCGGCTTTAACGATTTTGATCAAACTAGGTATTTGATGTATTTATATGCCTGAAATATGACTGTAAAAATTTCATCAAAATTGATCAACCGAAGGGGGGACTTTACTTAATAAATTTTGTATCATTTTCACGGGGTTTTTTATTTACTCAAAAACGGCTTTAACGATTAATAAAAATATGAAATGAATGTAGAAAAATGTGTGATTTTGGGAAATGATATCTAACAAAACACGTCAATTTCTTATCTAAGTAAGTTGGTAAGTGAAAGTTGTGTGTTGCGCGCACGCACCAGATTTTTTTAAATCGCATTTGTATTCATTTTTACTTTCACTTACCTATATATGAAATATATAGTAAGTGGAAGTATTGCGATCGTGAAAAATTTCGACTTCCGGTTTTCAACGGAAATACACGTTTTGGGACCCCCTGAGTCGAAATAACCAAGTCCCGCGAAATGGTCTGTGTGTGTGTGTGTGTCTGTGTGTGTGTGTGTGTGAACAGACTAGCTCAAAAACTATAAACCGTGGGAACCTGAAATTGGGTATTTAGTGTAGGTATATGCCCGCGATGTGACAGCAAAAATTTCATCAAAATTACCCAAAGGGAGGGGGTACTTTATTTAATAACTTTTTAAGTTTTTTTCGATTTTCTCAAAAACGGCTCTAACGATTTTGATTAAACTGAGTATTTGATCTATTTATATGCCTGAAATATGACTGTAAAAATTTCATCAAAATTGATCAACCGGAAGGGGGACTTTACTTCATAAATTTTGTATCATTTTCACATGTTTTTTTTATTTACTCAAAAACGGTTTTAACGATTTTGATCAAACTTGGTATTTGATGTATTTATATGCCAAAGATGTGATAACCAACATTTCATCCCAATTGATCAACAGGAGGGGGGACTTTACTTAATAAATTTTGTATCATTTTCACATGTTTTTTTTATTTACTCAAAAACGGTTTTGACGATTTTGATCAAACTTGGTATTTGGTGTATTTATATGCCCGAGATATGACTGTAAAAATTTCATCAAAATTGATCTACGGGAGGGTGGACTTTACTTAATAAATTTTGTATCATTTTCACGGGGTTTTTTTATTTACTCAAAAACGGCTTTAACGATTAACAAAAATAAGATATGAATGTAGAAAAATGTGTGACTTTGGGAAATGATATTTAGCAAAACACGTCAATTACTAATCTAAGTAAGTTGGTAAGTGAAAGTTGTGTGTTGCGCGCACGCACCAGATTTATTTTACATTGAGTCCCTTCCTGCCAAAATATTGAGGGGGACGCGCCCCCTTTCACCCCCTCCCCGGCGGTGACGCCCGTGAGATTTCCCGCCATCAGGCGTTACTAAAAAATAAATTTTAATTTTTTTTCCCAGCATTTGGATTTTTAATTTTTTCATAAAAATTACTTTGAAATACCTATCCACAGTATTTATTTATATATGAATCAATCAAATACATATCAATGGAAACATACAAATCACATAATGTGTTATTTGTAATTTTTTTAAGAAATGCGACAAAGGTACAGTTAAATACTTTTTATGTAAATATTAGTAGTATAGGAAATTAATTCTGGCAGGTTTCGTTGGTGAGAATTTCCTGACTGGTTGTGTTATGGGTGGCGTCTTTAGTGCTCCTTCAGTTCCGCAGATCTTGAACGCTATATTCAACCTCAGCAGGTGGAACAGTGGTAAATATATAACTATTGAAGAATTCTTTATTGCATATTCGCCTATTTATTCTTTCTTTCTTGATAAAGATTATAAAATACTTATCTTATTACTATTACAAATAAAATACTTATATTGAGGATTCAACCTCTATGCCTGGTAGGGATTAGTAGAATCTAGTGGTGGGGTCTAAATAACATAACAGCCTTAAATCACCTATTATTATAAAATAACAGTGATTGGAATAACCTGTTACCAGTATACCGACGTTATTGAAATCACTCCTTCATTATTGAGCAACCAATCACTTGCGCAGGCGCGATAATAGGAGAGAGCGTTATTACAGGCTAAAAGAGTGATTGGGTAACAGTGGTCTGGAAAAGTGATTGGGTAATAGTGATCGGGCAACCGTTGTAATCGCTGGCTGTTATAACAGTGCGAGGAGTGATTCGGTAACAGTCGAAGGAGTGATTGGGCAGCAGCTGTTATCGCTAACTATTATTACAATGCAGAGGAGTGATTGGGCAACAGGTGTTATCGCTAACTATTATTACAATGCAGAGGAGTGATTGGGCAGCAGCTGTTATCGCTAGCTATTATTACAATGCAGAGGAGTGATTAGGCAACAGGTGTTATCGCTGGTTGTTCTAACAGTCTGAAAGAAAATGTTATTCCTTCACTGTTATAATGATGTAATAGCTATTATTTGACTCTTCTGAATGACACATCCAATAACTTAAAATTCAAAATTTATACTCTTTATTTTGAAATTATTTCACAGTTTTTTTTTTTTTTTTTTTTTTTTTTTTTTTTTTCTGTTGGCGCATTAGGCCTAATGAGACCTTTGGCCGCGCAGTGTGGTCTTCTTCCAGACATTTGTTTTGCTTGCGGGAGAACAGACAGCCTGGAGGGGGTAGCCCAAACCTCACTCACGTTGCTGCAAGCCATGGTCACCATGGTGCAGCGGCAGACTGCACATAGCTCCATAACCAATCCCATTGGGGCCAATTTGGCAGTGTCCTTCCCACCGATGGCGTCAGCTCTCTCGGGTTCAAGGACAGTGACAAACTGGTCTAGGTCCAAGGATTATGGTAGCTCAGAGTCAGCAGGCCCAGAGGACCTATATTTCTTTCCCTGGAGTATACCGTCCTTGAACCAAACCTCCGGGTGGTTACTAACATCCTGGAATACCACACCACGATTCTCGATGAGATACACAGGGAAGGTTCATCACTCCTTCGCCCGGTCGGTGTGAGTCGCCTCCAGTAGGCTGACGGGCCTCACATACCCGGGGGTGGGGGTAGACTTGGATTGCGTGGTGTTCATTGGTGGGCGGTCACCCATCCAAGTACTAACCACGATGGACGTTGCTTAACTTTGATTACCTATTGCAAGCGCCCTTGTCCACTCGGCCATCCCGGCCCCCAATTATTTCACAGTAATTAGCGCAATGTTAAGCCTTAGAGCTCCGAATAATTTAAACGCTAAAGTAGTGAATAATTAAATAAGTTTACTACTTGTAAATGAGAATTATGATAAATATGGACTTCGACATACACATGAATATATGAAATATGTTCGACTTTTGAAATCATCGCCCTCGGCTTTCATACCATTTTTAGAATTATCAGTAATTCCGAAGTCGATTGGAAGTTTTTAATAAAATTAAGACTTATTTACTTCAAAAACTACGGGATCCTTTATGATCCAAAAATTAAAAAAAATGCGCCTCCCTCAGAAAATTTCTAGATCCGCTACTGAAACAAAGCCAATAATAGATAGAGTAGCATATGTTACTAAAATCACCTGTTATAGGAGCCTGTTGTCACTCTATAACAGTTACTTGATAAGCTGTTATCGAAATTTCACTGTTATGCCCATCACTAGTAGAATCCAATATGGTACAAGTACAGAAGTGCGGCTTATGCGCCGTTCACTAAGGCGCCCTTCAAAGTAAGGCCCGATATCCACTGAAAAGGACCCTTTTGGGTTTTTTTTTTTCTCTCTGAAGAGCGAGCGGGAGTCGAAAGCTAGAATCTATTAAAGCCAATAAAGGCACTTTTTAACTGAAAAAAAAGCGACGCGAGTTCGATAACATGACGGTCACATAACCTCTCAAAACAGGCCACCCCCATCAGCCGCTCTTCAGTTCCTTTACCTCCAATATGCCAGCATGAATCCCTTTGCATATTTAGTTGGCGCGGTAGAACTTCTGAACAGTGGCTCAGGTGGCGTTTTTTTTTGTTTTTTTTTTCACCCCGATGTGGATGGCATTGGTTTTAACTATACAGCCAGGTTTCGCTTATTTGTGTATTATATTATATGAAATTAATTATTTTAATTGCATAAGTCTTTTAATATTTTGTTTTACAATAAATTCTATTTATCTATTTGGTTCTATAATTCTATTATCCTGTATTGAGATCTTATCTGTTATTCTACTCAGTTTAACTATTACACGTGTTTATTTATGGAATTTAAATAATTGTGAATGGAAAGTATTTTACTATGTTCAGTTAACTTTAATAAGCTATCGTAGGTTATATTAACTTTCAAAGCTAACTCTTTGAACAATATTTCTCTTGGTAGGTGGCGTTCGGTATGGCAACATTCATGGTAAACCTCCATCTATACTGATAAGAACCCTTTCGGGGATTTATTTATCTTTGAAAAGCAAGCGTAGCTAGCCGGTGTTGCTATAATCGCTATGAGGTATTCATAGTGGGATAACTAGTGTAACGCTAAACAAAAACAATAAATAAATACAGTTTAGAATTGTTGGAACAAAAGATCTTCGATTACTATAGACGCCAGCCTAGAAGGTTCTGAATTCTTCTCATTACGACTATATATATATATATATATATATATATATATATACAACCTACAATACTAAATACGGGTTCGCGCCCCGTGGTGCCCCTAGGATTTTTTAATGGGAGTAAAAAATCCTTAGCTATGCCGTCCCTTGGATAGGACGTAAAATGGAGGTCCCGAGCCTGTACGATGTCAGGTACTCGTTAAAGATCCCTATCCTAATTAAACCTGGATAGGCAAAATTTAGGACTCCCACTGTAGCATCGTCCGATTAGCCTTAGTAGCATAAAAATGGATGTTAAACAAACAAACAAAGAAACAAACGATTATATATAAGGATCGTTAGACTGGTGAGTAAGTCTTTCTTCTGAAGCTCGTCATACGGTTATTTGTGTGTTACAAAGTGATAACTTTTGTAACCAAATAGGGAGGAATATATATCTTACAGCATCAATTACCTGAAAGATAGATCATCGGAAGCAATTTTAAAATTTATTATTTTCTTAATTAGTTTTAATTAATTCATGATATTGTAATGTGAAACAAAATAAAAAATAAAAATATGGTTTGGAATGGTTTTATACATATTGTTGGGAAGGACTAGTGGTTTGAACAAATTGTCATAGAACGTGTTTGTGACTACTAAGTTCGAGTACCATCGACGCAAGCAAAGAAGGATCTGGATTCGTCACTTTGAGGTCGTTCCGTACGGTTTCGTTCCTAATGCAGTCTCGCCTGGTTTTTCCTATAATTCTTCTGAGAAACTTCATTTCGGTAGCTGTTAATCGGCTTTGTTGTTTTTCTGTGAGTACCCAACTTTCAGCTCCATATAGCAATATAGGCAGGAAAACAGATTTGTAGATATGTAGTTTCACATCTCGCCCAATCTCTCGTTTCCCTACCACTGTGTTGGAAATCTTGTAATAGACAGCGTTTGCCTTACTAATTCTATTTGAGATTTCCGCGTCTATTTTCCCATCTCTATCGATTATGGTGCCGAGATAATTATAGTCTCTCGCTTGCTCTAGCTTCACTCCATTACACTCCACGTGGACATCCTCCTAGCAAACAGCCTCGGAATTCAGTCTACAAGGCAACGACCCGGCAGGATTAAGGACACTCGAATGGGAACCTGGAATGTGAGATCTCTTACAGGAAAAGAGGTGGAGATAGTGGAGGAAATGCAGACCTATCGACTGGACATCTTGGGAATCAGCGAAATAAAGAAGAAGGGTAGCGGAGAGCTCATGCTGGATGGAGGATATACACTCGTGTACTCAGGAGTAGCAACCAACGAACGAGCCAAAGAGGGGGTCGGAATAATATTTAATGAGAACATACGGAGGAAGATGGAAAACTGGGAACCTATTAATCCAAGGATCATCACAATGGATTTCCAGTTAAGCATTGGGGCTATTACAATCGTTCAGATGTATGCTCCTACAGAAGATGCCCAGATAGTCGAGACTGAACATTTCTATAGCGAACTGGAAAAAGTTATTGAAAAAGCAAGAAATAAGAATAAGAGCACCATTGTTATGGGAGACCTGAACGCACGCACTGGATGGGACGCCAGGAGATCCCATGGGGTCATGGGACCACACGGAGGCGAAAGATCCAAGAACAATAATGGCAAGCGCCTAATTGACTTCTGCGTGGAAAACAACTTGATCATTGGAAACTCCTGGTACCCCCACAAACCCGTTCATAAGATCACCTTCTCAGCACCCGAAAGGAATGCAAACAGCGTGATCGATTACTTTCTGTATGATCGAAATATCAGGAATTTCTTCACCGATATAAAGGTTATTAGGGGAGCTGAGATTGGAAGCGATCATTTACTCCTAGTTGCCGATACCAAAATATTGAAGGAAAGGAACCTCAAGTCAAGCGATTTGAAAGAATAGATGTTTAGCAGCTGCAGGACCCTACAAAGAGAAAATTATACGAAGATACTCTTAGAGGTATGCTACAGGAGGTAAACCTTGAAGAAGACCTGGAGAAACTATGGATGAATATAAAAAATAGAATATTGGAATCGGCAACGGCAGTTTGTGGAACAAAGAGGATATCCTCCAAGAAGAAAAGAACGTGGTGGTGGAGCGAAGAGGTGAGAGGAGCAGTCAAAGAGAAGAAACTGGCATGGAAACAATACTCTGCAAACAATTCGGAAAGGAATCGGCTGAACTACGTAATTAAGAGAAACAGAGCAAAGGCTTTTATATTAAGAGCCAAGAAGAAATCATGGGAAGTAACGTTAAACAAAAACAATCAATACATACAGTTTAGAATTGTTGGAAAGAACTTACAGTTGTAACAAAGTGTCATACTACGTACATGTTTGTGACTACGATGTTGGAGTACTACCGACGCCGGCCTAGAAGGGAGGCTGCTGAGGAGCGGCATGTTTTGAGAGGTTATGTGACCGGGATATTATTGAATTCCCATCGCCTTTTTTTGAGTTAAAAAGTGCCTCGATTGGCTTTAATAGATTCTAGCTTTCGACTCCCGCTCGCTGCTCTCGCTTTTCATAGATCTATATAAATAAAGTTGTAATTCTGTTTGTTTATTTGTTTTTTATAGAAATCCGTACTGTTTGTCCTAAATTTTCCAAATTTCGCTCAGTGGTTCTTTCAGACCAAATGCGAACACCTGTCCATATTAAAATTGCATAACTTCAGCCGATCTATGGGTATATTCTTTATTGTTATAATAATCGTTTTGATTTCGCTTTATATTGGTTTTTACGAAATCAACCGTTTGAGTCGATAAAAGTCTCAGTTTATAGATTTTATAGATTTAAAAAATGAAATTATCCGGGTGAAACCGGTATATACAGCTAGTATAAAATAAAACCCAAAAGGGTCCTTTTCAGAGGAGATTGGGCCTTACTTTGAACGGCGCATAAGCCAAGTCTTAGTGAACGGCGCATAAGCCGCACTTTAGTACTAGTACCCTAGAAGGTTCTGGATTCTTCTCCAAGCACCAAGCTTTCTTCTGAAGCTCGTTATTAGGTTATTAAGTGATATTTTTTGTAACCTGTTTCAATATTTGTGTTCTTATAATTTGTGTGCCATTGAAAATTGTTATTTTTCTCTGAATAGAAATTGAGTGTTACAATATTATTGATTAAATTGATTTTTTTAAATTTTTTTATTCTAATGTAAATTAATGTTTATTTCAGGAGGTGTTATGATAATTGCAATGAATTATGCGCCTATATCGCTAAATTTCCGACTCGCTGCTCAAAGAGCAATGGATGCAGGCCTAAAGGTGATATTTCTTTTATCGCTTCAATTTTTTTTTATTTTACCTACGTATTTTACAAAATTTTGTTAGGAAGTTTTCTTTTTTATTCCTCTGACCTATTAGAAAAGTATAGATACCAAAAAAAAAAATTATTTTTCCTACAACAGAAATATCAATCAAGCTGGCGGTTGATGTTTTGTTTATTTATTTAATCACTTTATGCTAATATGGCTAATCCCAAGATGCTGGTTGGTGGGAGTCCTAAAGTTGTCCATCTAAGTATAGTTAGGGTAGGGATCTTTAAGGAGTACATGACATCGTAACGGCTTGGGACCTCTACATCACCTCTCATCCGAAGGACGCCATAGCCAAAGATTTCTTACATTCTTCATAAATCCAAGGCCACCTGCATGGCTACGAGCCCATAATATTCAGGGTTTGAAATTAACTCTTATTTTCTCGGAAATAGAATAAAAGTCAAATCCAACTTTTATATTTCTAATAAAAAAATAAAAATCACTTTTATATTTCGGCCCAGAATATAAAAAGTCCTGATATAATCTTTATCACAATGATACATAATATAAGAGTCAAAGCTTGATTTTAATTATTTAAAGATGAATTTATTAGCTTTTTTTTCGGATTTCTCCATATTGGTGTACATTATTAACCATTTTTATGAAAATCTTACAGAGTATAATAAATTACCTTGCATCGATCTTGAGATCGATTATTAGATTATCAAGGCTGCTGATAATGAAAACAATATATATATAAAACCTTAGGCATCGATTATAACTTATCCGATATTTACAATATTGGGGTCGACTTGTAGGTTATTTAGGGCGCTGAATTTGAAGATGATATCGACTTTTCGATTAAGCGCTCAGGTATCGATTTATTACAACTTGCAACATTTATTACAACTTAAGGCTTACAATCGATCTTAAGATAAAAATAAAATTCGAAAAAAAAGCTAATGAAATTATCTTTAAATAATTAAAATCAAGCTTTGACTCTTATATTAGGTATCATTGCGATAAAGGACTTTTATATTCTGGGCCGAAATATAAAAGTCATGGTGTGATTTTTATTTATTTATTAGAAATATAATAGTCCGCATTTTACTTTTATTCTATTTCCGAGAAAATAAGAGTTAAATTCAAACCCTGATAACATTGTCTTTTGTAGTTGGCTATGCTAGCCAATACCCACAGGTGACTACAGATTGATATTTGGCTACTTACAAATTGAAAAAACAAGTTGAATGAAATTATTTAACTGGTCCTGCATTTCAAGTCTTTATTGTATCTCTCAACGCCATAGACCTAGTAAGATCTTTGGCCACGTAATGTGCTCCTCTTACAGGCTCAGTCTCACGCTGCTGCAAATGGCCTATGGTGTAGGGGCAGCGTCATTCCCTCTAAAGACGTCAAGTCTGCCTGATTTAAGGACAGAGACAACTTGGTCTTGGTCCAGGAATTATGGCCGCTCAAAATCAGCCGGTGCACGTGGTCCTAGCGAACTTCCGGGCGACTATTGACAGCCTGGAAAACTACGTCAAGGTATTCGCTTGGATAGACGTGGTAGGGTCAACAACCTATGAAACTACACCAGGTCGATCTAGTCGCCGTTACTGAGCTGATTGGTCTAACGTTCCCGGAAGGGGAATCGATCTGCAAGGCTTTCATCGGCAGGCGGTCACCCATCCAATTACTAACCACTCTCCATGTTACTTGAATTTATAACCCTTAATAAGCCACATTATCATATCGTATTAAATAAAGGCTACAAAACAATTTAACTTCACTGAAGTGTTAACACAGGACATTCTACCAAAAAACGACCTTCCAATCTATTAGTTACTAGCTAGGGTGCCCGGCTTCGCTCCGGTAGTTGTGTGGTAGTTTTAATAACAGAAAAACTTTAAAATTAAAGGAAATATAGAATAAAATTAGTACTTTCTTGAAACTTTTAACATGGTATCAATATTAAGATTCGATATCTGCAGAGTCCGCCCAAATAAGGAACCCTATATACTTTAAAGGGGGTTGAAAATGGTGAATGAACAATTAATTTTGCTGCAACTTTGTCGAGTCATGCATCATTTTTGATGGTTTCTGTGATTATGAATCCTATAAGCCCGTTCCTAACAGTCAGCAGATAATAAGTTATTAGATTATTAGTTAAAAAAACTATATTTGGAGTACAACTTAAGCGCCGACTACTGTGATGGTCCCATTAGATCCAGAAGTTTAGAAAATACCGAAGATTCATAGAAGCTTTTTTTGTAAGACATTTCTTCCAGTTCAACCTCCCTTAATATATCCCCACACCCACCCTAATTTGGCCGAACTCAGCACTTCTCCAATCTTACTACTGTTACTAAGTGGAAACCAAAATATCATGAGGGCACAATTTTTTCATCATATTTCTTTTTATCCTTAACTATGAGCAGTGATAAAAGCTTATTGAAAAAAATGTATTATTGGAGTCAATTCATCATTTGGTCAACTGGAATGCTCATCATACATAGTAATAAAAGCATTTTTCATAACTACATACAATAAGAACACTTCAAACTTGTTATTTTCGGTTTATAATCAGTATTCAGCTCTTCTTTTTTGTTTTATGTCTGTTTTTATTCGCTCACTCATATTGCATTAAATTTACTTAAGTATATGTTAGATATTGATTAAATGTAATGTGTTTATCAATTAATCTTCTTATGAGAAAATTAATTTTGTAAAGTATTCAGTCGGTTTTCCAATTGATTGCAGATATGTAAAATCATTAATTTATTTTAAAAGAAAAGGTGAAAATAATTACTTTCGCTTGATCTTTAAGTAATTTAAAAAGAACAGCTGACAAACTATATAACCTTTACAAATATAACGGAATGAATGAACAATAAACATTGAGTGAAACACACCCTAGCGCTTCCTGATGGTCTGCAGCTCGAACTAAATTTTTCATTCATAAACTCGTATGTCATTCGCAGGTAGGCTAATTACATGTTGCGAGAGGCTTAAAATTCCAGTCCTTTTCTCTTCGATTTCACACCCTTAAGAGAAAAACGGAAACCTTCTTCTCCGTTAGGGGACATACGGTTACACGCTGACATAAATCTCTTAATCGTATGTGGAGTCGTTTCTGAGCCTTTTCGGCACACACATTGTACACTTTGCTTTATAATATATATTGATTATCATCAGGGCATGCGGAAAGAAATTTTGTTTCAGAAATATTTACATCCATAATACAGATTATGCGCATGATTCCGTTTTCTCTTATATTGTGATAAAATAGTTTTAGTCTTGAGTAGTTTTATAGGAACACTATTAGTTACTAAATTTGATTTCGGATTGGGATTTCGTTATACTTTCTATCTGTGATTAAATTCTATAATCAATTGTAACACTATGTAAATTATTATGGTATTTTTACAGGTCAAAATGATCGTTATGACCGACGACTGCGCCCTTGAACGAAACCATATCAAATATGTTTACGAAAATATGACAATGAAAAGAGGTCTTTGTGGGATTATTATCTGTGCCAAAGTGAGTCTAATCTATTGAAAAAGTTGTATTATATTTTTAAAATCCATAACGTAAATATATGATTCAGCTATCAGTGTTATATATATATATATATATATATATATATATATATATATATATATATATATATATATATATTTTTATCCAGCCCCGCTGAAAATCTTAATAAAGAGGACTGCTTTGAAAGAACCTAAATCCGAATAATCCAAGATTATCTTATCATGAAGATAGTTCATGATGGACGATTTTAATGGAAACATATGCAATGTAGCCAAAACCCGTTCATGTAGCTAAACTTCCGACTTCATTAAACGAGAATCCAAAACTAACAACCACCGCCCTGAAGCAAATGAAACAGAAAAGAAGCCCTTAGCTATCATCCCCTACCTAAACGGCACCTCAGAAAAAGAAAAAAAAAATTCAGACTGGACTTTTACAGTATCCCTTGCTCGTATAACAGGGTACAAGGTAAGCAATATACAGGGTGTCCCGGATTTGAACGGCAAAACTTCAGGAACTTGTAGGGGACCGAAAAACTAAGACAAAAAGTCCTTTAGAGATTTGCTCGTTTTTGCTTAGTTTTGGAGAAAATCGCAAAAAAAAGAAACAAAACAAAAATGTTATAGGTAGCGATTATCACCTTTCAAAGTTCGTCAGGCTAGGCAGTGAGATATGTAAACACTTAATGTTATCCTTTACATTCTTTTATTTGTTTACATTTTGGCTTCCTTCTAGGATTATAATTCCTTAATCAGTCTTCAGTCAGTTACTCAGATATTTTTGTGTGAATAGCATCAGCCACAATGCCGCGTACATATTCTAATGTTGAATACGCTGATATGATTTTTGTGTATGGTTTCTACCGGTAATGCTTTAGAAGCGGTGCGGGAGTATGCGCGCTGATTTCCAAATAGTGCCTAATCGACGAGTCTTTTCGTTAACTTTTAATAGACTACGAGAGACTGGATCATTCTTAATGCGTAATGAAGGCGACCAATTCCAGGCAGCAATAAGAGCAGATTATCGGAGAAGAAATTGTGTCCAACGCCACTTCGATAACAATCCTGAGACTAGCATCCGAAGAGCATCTTCTGCATTAGGAATATCGCGGCAAGCAATATGGCGAACTTTGAAAGGTGATATTCGCTACCCATACCATCTTCAAAAAGTTCAGAATTTATTACCTCAAGATTATGTCAAGAGATTGAATTTCAGTAACTGGTTTCTTGAAAAAATTCGCTATGATAATTTATTTCCATTAAAAATTATATAGACCGACGAAGCTACCTTTACAAGAGGAGGAATTGTTAATCAAAGAAATTATCATGTATGGGCTCTTGAAAATCCCAGAGCTATTAGAGAGAATAGGTTTCAGCATGAATTTGCTAATAACGTTTGGTTTGGAATTTGGAACGGATTACTGGTGGGACCATATTTTTTACCTGAAAGATTGAATGGAATCACATTTACACATTTTTTGGAGAACGACATTTCTAATTATTTAGATGACATTCCTTTACAACAGCGGATTGGAATGAGGTTCCAACTAAATGGATGTCCAGCTCATTATAGCAGAGCTGCTCGAGCTTGGCTGGATATAAATTATCCACAACGATGGATTGGACGTGGAGGAGTAGTACGTTGGCCACCCAGATCACCTGATATGACACCCATGGATTTCTTCGTATGAGGAACCTTGTAGCAGGAAGTTTATTCGGTGTCAATCAACTCAAGAGAGCAATTCAGAGACCGAATCATAGACGCAGTGCACCAAATATCATCAGAACAATGTTTAGCTGCCATTTATCAAGTGATTGCTAGATGTAATGCTTGCATTGGTGCAAGAGGACAACATTTTGAGCAATATTTACATTAAAAAGAACATAACATAAATATAAATGTAAATAAATAAGCATAAAAATAAAAACTTTTTTTGTTTCTTTTTTTTGCGATTTCCTCTAAAACTAAGCAAAAACGAACAAATCTCTAAAGGACTTTTTGTCTTAGTTTATTTGCCATTTAAATTCGAGACACCCTGTATAGGACAGATAGGAAAGAATATCACCACACGACTGAAAGAACATATTGCCGCAGTTAAGAAAATACATACAGACAAATCAGCCATAGCAGAACACTTTCACAGTATACAACAAACTATAGCCTTCGACGACACCAAAGCCAAAGTAGTTAGGATTGACAACTGCCACCACAGATCCATCAAGGAGGCCAAAGAAATTATAAAACAACCAAGCAATATAAACAAAGAAGACGGTTACAGACTTAGCAAAAACTGGTACCTGTTAGTGCAAAACAACAACAGACAACCATCATATTTCAGAGAGCTAACATCACCCCTCCCCTACCCCCTCCACCTGACCACGCCCTCTCCGGCGCTAGCCAATGGGAACACAGACTTCTCTCCCGACGGAAGATTATAAGTTATTGATCTCCTTCTCCAGTCTCATTCTTGTATATGCCCTGAAAATGCCCACAGCAACATGGGTGAAAGCTTGGCATTTGAAAAACCTGTTACATGATCAAACCAAGAACAATGAGAAATGGATATAAAAAATAAAACAGTTCCTGAAAGGGACCAACACCGTAAAAGAGCGATGCTGAAGAAGAAAGATGAGGAAGCTGTTCATCTACGAAACCGGATTCAACGTCCTGTCGATGGCGCCGACCAGGCGTGGAACAGGAAAGGGTGAGGTCACGAAAGCCGCACGACCGCTATTAGTGGGTGAACAAGACAGCTCAAGCACCACTGGGGCCATCCGATTCTAGGCATATTGCCAAAGAAGTGGATAATGTGGATCAGCGTCACTGAGTGATGCTAGGTTGAGAGGTGGTGTGCAGGTATCCATTGTGGATGAAATAATTCAGGATACGAAAATCCCAATTGAAGTCGGAAAGAAAAATGAAGTAAACCGGGCAGTTATGGACTCCCTTAAGACTAAATTTCTGTTATAAAAATAAAAAAAGGAACTTTTTATGAAGGGTTCAAATTGAAACTTCCTATAACTCCTCTTTATCAATCCTTGTAAAGACTCAACAGGTTATTTTGGTCAAAAGTTCAATATTTATACCATATGGCAATATTTAATGTAAAAAGTGCAAAAACTAGTTATTGACACCCTGTGGATTTAATTGTAAAATCTTCCCTATGGTTAGTTTGCTAAACACTTACTTCATGGATGACTTAGAGGAGCCTTCAAACATTAGATTCATGTATATTTTGAAATAAAATTAGGACTTGTCTACTTATTTCTTTAAGTTACGGTTTGGGGTGTCAATATCTGTACTGAGTGTCAATAACTGTTTGGTTTACCCTACTTTATTTACCTAAAACCTGTACCAGTACAACACTTTTGGGTTCAGTACTGTGTAAGGAAATACAGTTTCTTGGTCAGCGGTCGTGCAAGGAGGTGATTTGACCGTGATCCGCCATTATTATTTCGATTAAGGGTACTCACTTTATAGATCTGTTGTAGACTATTAAAGATATCCTGCCAAGCCAGATTTGAACTCAGGACCTCAAGCACTGCAACTCATTGCCTTACCAATCAGCTAACACGCTTCCGTTATTTACCATCAGGGAGTATTGGTACCCAAATTTACCAAAGGCATCAAAATTTCATCGATACCTTTTTTCATTGTTTTGTTGGCAGGATTTCTTATATTTCTTTCATTCCGCTTTTTTTTTTTTAATATAATTATATTTAAGAAGAGTTTGCATTACATTTTTAATGATTTTTTGATCGGTGCTTAATGATTGGCTTTGTTGACAAGATACTAGGGGGAATGTCCACGGCAGGATTCAGCTTGGACGAGATATACCACCACGGCAGCATGATCAAGCTGCGGACGGCCACCATCTCCGCTTGCTACTCCTGCTGCCAGATGCCAAAGTCCTGCCGTCCGGTCCTCCAGATTAACAACTACGAGGTTCTCATTGGAACCGGAGGACATGCCGAGGAAGGTCTCAAGAGGGTTGAGGTTAGTTTCCCAAAGATGTATTATTTCGGTAGGTACAGAAAATATATTTTGGTGAAATCTCGAGCAATATGGTGTACATAAAATTAAATAGGGGCCCGGTGTGGCTGTGCGGTAAAGCGCCGTACTCCCATGCCGGAGCTGCGGGTCCGAGTCCCGCCCTGGGTGGTGCTTTTCTTTCGTAGGAGAAGTATCACCCAGTGCCATGGGTGTTAGTATGGGCATACCGCCTTTATATTGATAGTTTTAATATTTTTATTTTTTCAGATGGGGCCTTTGAATTACATCGTGTCGTTGATGATCGAACAGATTTTCGAAGTTTTCTTGATTTCAGCCGGCGATAAAGTTCTTCTATTTCTCAACAATTGCGGAGTCTGCACTGAATCGGAAATGTTTATCTTGGCCAGGGAGGTCGAACTACAACTCGGTACTCACAAATCCTATCTATTAAAATGATTGATAAATATTGAATTTGCAAATAGGTCCTCAATTATAGCCTCACTTATTTTATTTATGTCCTATTTACACTGTGAGAACCTCACCCACGATCAGAAACTCCACCGAACCTTGCTGTACCGGCCTATCAAGAACAGCTATTTACACTGAAACGTGAAGTCAAGTGATGAATGATGTCCGACCGAACTTATGCAACTTAATACAACAATGTTAACTACAAAGACGGGTGATTTGGAACTCGCGACTGTTCTGACTTTTGCTCGATCTTATTATGTAAGCTTATCTGAACTAAGTCTTAGTGAACGACGCGGGAGCCACCGTTCAGACCTAGTACCGTTTAAAGGCACCTATACGTTTTGTCATTCTAGGGATTTAGGTTAGATTTCTTATAACTAAAAAACTTTTACTATTAAACAGTAGTGATGTGCATAACAGTGAAATTTCGAAAAACAGGTTATCCAGTAACTGTTATCGAGTGATAACAGGTTCCTATAACAGGTGATTTTAGTAACATATGCTACTCTACCTATTATTGGCTTTGTTTCAGTAGCGGATCTAGAAATTTTCTGAGGGGGGCGCATTTTTTTTAATTTTTGGATCATAAAGGATCCCGTAGTTTATGAAGTAAATAAGTCTTAATTTTATTAAAAACTTCCAATCGATTTCGGAATTACTGATAATTCTAAAAATGGTATGAAAGCCGAGGGCGATGATTTCAAAAGTCGGAGAACATATTTCATATATTCATGTGTATGTCGGAGTCCATATTTATCATAATTCTCATTTACAAGTAGTAAACTTATTTAATTAATCACTACTTTAGCGTTTACATTATTCGGAGCTCTAAGGCTTAACATTGCGCTAATTACTGTGAAATAATTTCAAAATAAAGAGTATAAATTTTGAATTTTAAGTTATTGGATGTGTCATTCAGAAGAGTCAAATAATTGCTATTACATCATTATAACAGTGAGGGAATAACATTTTCTTTCAGACTGTTAGAACAACCAGCGATAACACCTGTTGCCCAATCACTCCTCTGCATTGTAATAATAGCTAGCGATAACAGCTGCTGCCTAATCACTCCTTCGACTGTTACCGAATCACTCCTCGCACTGTTATAACAGCCAGCGATAACAACGGTTGCCCGATCACTATTACCCAATCACTCTTCCAGACCACTGTTACCCAATCACTCTTTTAGTCTGTAATAACGCTCTCTCCTGTTATCGCGCCTGCGCAAGTGATAGGTTGCTCAATAATGAAGGAGTGATTTCAATAACGTCGGTATACTGGTAACAGGTTATCCCAATCACTGTTATTTTATAATAATAGGTGATTTAAGGCTGTTATGTTATCTAGACCCCACCACTATTAAACAGTCAAAAACACCCTACCTTCTGAAAGATTGTAACTCAAAAATCAAAGTTTATCTAGGGTTTATTTTTCAGATGATACAGTGTTTTGACCATTATAATATTTAAATTGTCTCTGACAAGGGCATTTAGGGTAACTGTACCATAAGTTGACAGTGCTCTAATAGTTGACATTTTGCACAAAAAGTATGAAAATAAGATTCAGGGTTCATTATTTTTAGTTTCAAAATTTCATAGTTCAAAATTTGGCGGTAATTCGCCAAGTTATACCTACTAGTTAGCTTTGCTGCCATCTACATTAGTTTGATGAAAACTCAAGCTTATTTGTGAGAGGTTATAATGGCGAATTTTCTAGTGGCCTGAAACTTGGTTTCTGCTACCATGTTTCATTAAGAATGGAAGTCAAGTTAAATAAGCTTTTTAGTTGGTTTATTTGACTTTAATTATCTTTTAATTACTTTTATGGTATGCATTAAGTTCATGAGAATCATTTGATATCCTTTTTAATATATTTATACAATGTTTTAGCGCTGAAATATAGGTGTCAACTATTAGAACAGAAAATAAATAAATGACCATAATTTCAATAAATGACATCGATGTCAACTACCGCTAGCTATAGCAAATAGTGCTCCATCTGGGGGTGGTTTATGGAAGTCTGAGTCTGGCTGGATACAGGTGTCTTATTTTATGAATTTATAGCTAGTGTGCTCTATCCATGGATCGTTGAGAGCAAAATTGCGTTCTCAATAAACCTATTCTCATCAAAAGCGTCTCATCTGACTCTCTCCACTTCTCAATTCTGCAAAGAACATTTGATACTTGCTATTAGTCTCACTCTATCAAAATGCTACACATATTATCCAACCAACGAATGTAGCCATCTTTAATTGCCTAAAAGGGCACTAGAAAAGTGAATTTCTTCATTGGAGAATCTAAAATTGTGCAAACCCAACATTAAAAAAACGAAACTTTGGCCATTGCTAAAATATATTAATCATACTTACTTAACTGGGTGTTCTCATTTTTCGTTTAAATATTATTTTTTTTTTTTTTATATCATTTAAGCTTTTTGTGTTTAAAATAATTAAATTATGGAAATTTTATTTTGTTTCCATTGTGAATTTAGTAGTTTATAAATAAAACTTTTATTGTAGTCCTTATTACCTATTATAAATCATAGGAAATAAAATATTAATGCACGTGTCGACTTTAGAACCATAAATGTCAAAGTTCCAAACCTTTACATTTTGATGTGCCAACTATTGGTTCATTTTAGAAGTTTCTAAGAAATCATTTTTTATAAAAACCGTAAATGTAGACCACAGGTTATTGTATTCCTAGTTTTGATTTGCCTAACTAAATTAAAAAAAAAAAATTATCCTAACATCAATATATTGGTAAACAGTGTCAATAATATAAATTTTTTTTCCTAAACTCTCGACTATTGGTACAGTTACCCCAGGCTAATTAATTTTAAAAGATTTATAGTCACGGAATCTAACCTTGAAAACGCCTAGACATGACTATGCTGAAATGTAGGGCATAAATAAAATAAGTCAGGCTGTGATTGAGTATCTATTTGTAAATATTTGAATAGAATCAATGACCTCAAATGAAATAAAAATTTTCAGTTAGATATGACTTTATTTCTATTTTTAAAAAGGAACAATGGCGTATTTTTCAGCTCCTAAAGTGCTTGTGGTGAAGACGATAGTGGGAAGATTTTATACCTCTTTGGACATGAAGGGGTTCCAGATCTGCCTCATCAACGTCACCTCCAACGTGTCTTGGCTTC
Source organism: Aelia acuminata (assembly GCA_911387785.2). Taxonomy (NCBI): domain Eukaryota; kingdom Metazoa; phylum Arthropoda; class Insecta; order Hemiptera; family Pentatomidae; genus Aelia; species Aelia acuminata. Next base: position 7,098,762 of record OU426982.1, on the reverse strand, counting down.
GGTATCTAGAACTGGGGACGGACGCGTTCGCTTGGCCTTCGTTCAAGCTCTCGAATTTCAATTCGCAAAGAAATTACCATGAGTCAATTGGTTTAGATATTTTCAAATTCTCAAAGGTGGCTTTGTATATTTGGTCTTTATATATTGGTAGTTGTAATTAGATACTTTACAACTGTAACCGTCAGATGTATAATTATAAGGTATGTTTCAGCAAACCCTACATATTGAAAATGATGAAAATATGAAATATATTGAAAACTATTTCTATAGTACAGTACGCTTTTAGTAACATTCCCTTGTAAAGAATTAAAAGCGTACTGCTCAAGCGATAGAGTTGACAACTTTTTTTAATCCTTGTTGGAACATACCTAATATAAAACCCATCCCCAAGCCTCCATGATCGTGTTCTAAGGGTTTTATTATTAATCTTTTGAAATTTCGGAGGGTCTGTCATACTATAGATCTGTAATAGTTATTAAACCGAAAAAAAAATTAATAATAATAATAATAAGAAGAAGAAGAAACATCACTGATTGTTCATAACCCTTCCTGTGATAAGTGGCAAAAAGTCTAAAGAAAACCCTCGTTAGGTTTGGTTTGTAGTAGGGAAGGGGGTGGAGGGAAACAAAATTAAGCAAAGCTATTGCTAAGCCCCTTCTGGGCGTGGCCTATTTTGGGAGGTTACATGGCTCTACTATAAGCTAAAAAGTGCCGTGTTCTGCGTTATTAGATCCTAGCTCTCAACTCTCGCTCAGAGATAAACCCCCAAAATGGTCCTTTTAGTTAAGATGGGGTATTATAAAAAGGTGTCATGTTGGCCACACCTAGAGTTTGCATAGAGATTCAAGTGTCTAAAATTTATCTGTTTTCAGTTTTTGCCTTATAACTTGACAAATAATCCATTGATTTAATCAGTTACTTATACATACCATGGGCAGATCCAGCCTATCGTAAAGGGGGGCTGCAGTCCTAAAGAGGGGGCTGCAGCCCCCGTAGCCCTTTATTTGGATCTGCTAATCAGCTTTTTTACCTTTATGTTCCTTTCCCACAACTAAAATTCGACTTGTTCTGCACATTATTTGTTCTTTAACTTGCTTCCTTACATTAAGGAAAGTCAAACTCTATCTTTAAATGACGAAAAATTTTCCAAAGGGAGGGCTGCAGCCCCCACAGGCCCCCCCCCCTGGATCCGCCAATGATACATACAGATAGATAATACAATGCTATACAATAATAAAGATGCTATTGAAGAGTAACAAACTGTCCACAGTAAAAAGAACTGGACAGCATAACGAAGTATTTCTTCCCCCTTTTAAAATTTCCAATACTACATGGCGGGATGCGAACCAGCGACTTTGGGCATTAAATGCTGTTATGCTAGCCACTACACCACAGGTGTAACTTGGTGTAATTTTTTGTTTGCCTGCACAGGAGGGGGGGGGGGCAAACGGATGGGGAAATGCGAAGCTGGAGCGTTAGACGAGTGTGGAAGTCTAACTAACTTCATGAGGGAACACAAAAACATAGTGTCCCACTGTTTGGTGTTCGCTGCGCTGACTCGATCCCCATCAACGCCTACTGTCACCTTCTCGTGGTGCCCCCTGTACCTTACAACTCGTGAACGACAGAGGCGCTGGCACCGCTCCAGTTCATGCTGGTAAGTCCCAGCCATCATACTCTGAGTAGGAGAACCGCAGGACAGGCATCTGTCCGGGCCGCTACCCATTCGAGCATGAAGTATCAATCAAATAGCAATACGGGGATGGCGCTCTTCCGGGCGTCATCGATCGATGATGTCAGGATGCCTGGTGCAGACGTAGGTGTCATGGTTACTGAGACCACCAGGCCCCAATCTGACCAGATCTTGAGCGCCTGTTGGTGTAGCTTCATTCGCTCAAGTGTTGGTGATTGGGGGAGTTCCGGGCAGGGTCTTCGGGCTAGTACGTTTTTCTCCTTTGCCACCACCTGCTTCAAACCGTGCCTAAGAACACAGGGGAATTCATGTACCAAGTAGTAGGACTGCTTCCCCGTTCACTACTTCGTACTTATTTCTTCTCAAATGGTTGCAGAATTTTTTGCCAGGGATGTAGAGTCTGGGAAACACTGTTGTATTTGATTAAAAACTATTCCATAATATTTTACCTTTAACCGATTTATTTCCGATAAAATAACGTTTGGATTGGCAGCGGGACGGCTGGAAGCTGAACTACGGACAAGCCCATATTTTTGGAGATTGTATTCAAGCAACTTGCATTTCTCTGAAGAAACATGAACAAGAAATCAATGAGATGGACGCTGTGTTTCGTACAGGGGACGTTGGGACAAAACTAAAAGCCTTTGCCGACAGTAAGTAAATCATCTTAACGAATTAAATAGTATAATATTATATATTATTAATACAAATATTCGGTACTAGTACTGAAGAGTGGCTTATGCACCGTTCACTGAGGCCCGATCTCCACTGAAAAGGACCTTTTTGGGGGTTTATTTATCTCTGAAGAGCGAGCTTAGCGAGCGGAAGTCGAAAGCTGGAATCTATTGAAGCCAATCAAGGCACTTTATAACTGAAAAAAAGGTATGGGAGTTCGGTAACATCACGGTCACATAACCTCTCAAAACACGCCACGCCCAGCAGCCGCTCTTCAGTACCTGCACCAAATATTCTAAGAGGTCATATATTTTAAATTCAGTGTTACTACGTTGCATAATAAGGAAGTAACAATACGGATGTTAACATATTAACCCATTTCTTACCAAATAATTTTTTTTTCTAAATTAATAATTTTGCCTTTAGTTTCTTGTTAAAAACGCCTTACTAAGATGTATTCCAAAAATAAAAAAAATTAACAACTATGTATTTGACCTCAATAGATTCAGATTATTAAAAAAATATTTAAATTGCAAACAAATTAAATGGGAAACAGGGAAAAAATTGAAAACCTGGCGTCCTATATATAGGACAGTGGTAAGAAATGGGTTGATTATTTAAATAGGAGTACCTAAAGCACTTCCATATCAGCTTTAACCAATGCTTCCTAGACTTCCTGTCGCATTTCTTCCGAAGGTAAACAAATGCTAAGTGAGTTTTGAGGTGATAAGCTATCATTTTTTATAATAATTGAATCAGGGTAAAATTTCGTTCACTTCACTATCTTCCAATTCTTGACTCTCATAGGGTGAACCGGACAGTTATTAACACCCTTAAGACTAAATTTCTGTTATAAAAATAAAAAAAGGAACTTTTTATGAAGGGTTCAAATTAAAACTTCCTATAAGTTCTCTTTATCAATCCTTGTAAAGACTCGAGAAGTTTTTTTGGGTCAAAATATCAATAGTTTTACCATATGGCAATGATTATTGTAAAAAGTGCAAAAACTAGTTATTGACACCCTGTGGATTTCATTGTGAAATCTCCCCTACGGTTAGTTTGCTAAACACTTACTTCATAGATGACTTTGAGGACCCTTTAAACATTAGATTCATGTATATCTTGAAATAAAATTAAGACTTGTTTACTTATTCTTTGACTTAAATTTTGGGGAGTCAGTAACTGTATGGAGTGTCAATAACTGTCAGGTTTACCCTACTTATTTTATGAAAATGTAATAATGTTATATATAAAAATGCAAAGCCTGTATGCATGCCACCCCAAAACTCGGAAAGTACATGATGGATAAATCTGAAACTTTTAAAGAACATTGCTGTTCAGCCTGATCGAGCGTAGCTAATAAGATATAAATTTTGTACTTATTTCTTGTTCTTCTCTTATTTTTTTTTTTTTTTAGGAGTGCTGAAGGACATTAAAGGAGCCTCGCTGCTGATGGACATGTCGAAGACGTTCATGATGATCGCCGAGATCGCGGAGGATGAGATAGACTCCATTTTGGGAGAGGTGCTCGCGGTGCTGTTCACCGGGGCCGCGCAAGGGAGCTACAATTGGGAGAACATCTGGAAGCAGGCCCTGGACACGCTCTCGATGTACACCACCGCCAGGATAGGCCACCGCACTCTGGTAAACAGCTTCTTGAATCTCTATGGAATATTTTTTATTGTTCCCTCTTCTACCTCCGCGCAGTCCAAGGTGACTTTCTATCGAGCTTGATCCATGTATGCCGGTCCTGTACCAGCTATTTCCTCCTCTTCTATTTCAGACCTCTCCAATCTCAAGCCTTCATCACCAATCTTCCTTGGGGTGTTTTCCCTTTTGCTATAGCTTCTCGGTTAGCTCTTGCAACACGATTCTCGAACATTAGGAACACTTGACTGATACCACCTGAAGCGGTGTCATTACAATATTTTCGCGATTGGTCTTATATCAAGCCTTAAATCTAATCCCGGTGTTCCTCGTACAATCTCGTCTTGTCTTTCTTAAGTAACCGCGTTGAAATGCTTTTATATTTAGTTTAGATTTTCTTGATGCCATATTTATGGATATTATGAAAAGGGGCGGGTTTAAACTGGAACCCTGGCTAATGATAATACTGGTCATGAACTCTTTGGATATATTGGTATATTCTAACTACGTTTCTTTCGATGGTACATTGTAACACTACAGGACATATGAACCTTATGCGGTATTTATTTATAAGATTTAATCATATACGTTTTGCAGATTCAAATATCTGCTACATGCACACTATTATCGATCAAAATTGGGAAATCCAATATGGAATGCGTGGACTAGGCTCATATTAGCTATGTAAAGGTGCCTTTACACTCTATGAACTTTGCCCTCGAACAGCCTTCACGAAGACTGTTCTGGTATTCTAGTGGAGTTCGGGGTTAGCACTAGTGTCAATTTTGATTTGGGTTTTCCCAAGTGACAGGAGTTGTTTGTGACACCAGTGCGCCGTCTGTAATTCTCCTTTTTTTTACTTTCACTTACCTATATATGAAATATATAGTAAGTGGAAGTATTGCGATCGTGAAAAAATTCGACTTCCGGTTTTCAACGGAAATACACGTTTTGGGGTCCCCTGAGTCGCAATGACCAAGTCCCGCGAAATGGTCTGTGTGTGTGTGTGTGTGTGTAAACAGCTCAAAAACTATAAACTGTGCGATCCTGAAATTGGGTATTTAGTGTAGGTATATGCCCGCGATGTGACAGCATAAATTTCATCAAAATTACTTAAAGGGAGTTTATTTTCATTAACTTTACTTAATAACTTTTTAGGTTTTTTTCGATTTTCTCAAAAACGGCTCTAACGATTTTGATTAAACTGAGTATTTCATCTATTTATATGCCCGAGATATGACTGTAAAAATTTCATCAAAATTGATTAACCGGAGGGGGGACTTTACTCAATGAATTTTGTAACATTTTCACGTGTTTTTTTTATTTACTCTAAATCGGCTTTAACGATTTTGATCAAACTTAGTATTTGATCTATTAATATGCCCGAGATATGTCTGTAAAAATTTTATCAAAATTGATCAACCGCAGGGGGCACTTTACTTAATAAATTTTGTATCATTTTTACGTGCTTTTTTTATTTACTCAAAAACGGCTTTCACGATTGTGACCAAACTGGGTATTTGATGTATGTATATGCCAAATATGTGATAGCCAACATTTCATCAAAATTGATCAACTGGAGGGGGGACTTTACTTAATAAATTTTGTATCATTTTCACGGGGTTTTTTATTTACTCAAAAACGGCTTTAACGATTAATAAAAATAAGATATGAATGTAGAAAAATGTGTGACTTTGGGAAATGATATTTAACAAAACACGTCAATTTCTTATCTAAGTAAGTTGGTAAGTGAAAGTTGTGTGTTGCGCGCACGCACCAGATTTTTTTATTTTTCTATAAATAAAAAAATTCTTCTACTATAAATAAAATATATTGCTAATGGAGATTTTTTCTTCATCAGAAGCTAGCGTTGGATGCGTCAACCATATTTGTTCGCTCAACATCACGTTATGTATAAATGACTGTTCGTGGAACGCCTCTTGGGCAAGGTTCGTAGAGTGTAAAGGCACCTTAAATCCAACGGTAACTTTGAGATGTTATTGCCCTATGGATATGGATATTGCCCAATACTAAAGCATTAAATATATTACTATTATATACTGCTATTATTCTGACCCATTCCCAAGTTATAGGGGAGAGCGGGGTTGTTTGGCAACAGTTTTCACTTTTTTGATTGTTGAGTCGTTCCTGTTAATACAATTCCAATATGGCTGATACCACTGTAAAGCCCAAGTATTAGAGTACTTCAAGTATTTATTTCAACACATAATATTTAACACTATGATCATAGAAAATTTAAGAATTCGTCAAGCCGGAGTATGACAATTGTGGGGCAGGTTGGCCTAGAATTTGGTGTTGTTTGGCCATCTCATTCAAGTACTGCCTGACACAGATTATTGTTATTGAAAGCTGCACTATAATGATATAATAATTTCGATCGGTTTTTAACAGCTATTAAGGGAAGATAGAATGACAATTGGCTGCATTTTACCATACGGCTCCATTTATTTTAATTGAACAAAATTACATAACATTTCAAACAGTAGAAATCAGAAAAATGTAATGGCTTAGAAGCATCATTGCGTTAGAACAATGTAAACAATTTTTTTTATAAAACAAAACGAATTAAACACATCTTCATAAACTTTAGGTAGGATAAATATTCACTGGCCCTACGTATCATGGATTGGTATCTTGCACTCGTTTTATTTTCAGGTATGGCTGCTTCTACGATAAACTTCGATTGAGGCTGAAGGTTATCTTTAATGTCATTATCTTTTTCGTTGTTCCTAAAGATTCCGTTTGAGTTTAGACTGTCGTCACTTTTTGCCTAGGAAATATTGCTCTCCTTCTCCACGCTAGAACTAAAGACAAGTAGTAGTTTCACCTTTGTTTATGTTTACCTTACTTTTGTGACTTGCTACTGCGCCAACAAACCCCAGTTGAAGATAGCCAACTAACCCCATACGAGAAATCAAATGAAAGATGGCTGCCCGGACAGGGGAGAACAACCAAACCAGAAACTGGTTAGTTGAAAGGTTAGGTTTATCAAAGGAGTTTGGGGCAATGTGAACAGAATCGGAGTCAAATGCTTTGCCATGCCTTAAAACCAAATTTACTGAAAATATAAAAATTTACTTAAATGTTGTAAAATCAATCAATGAAGCACACACTTCTCTACACTGTTAGCATAAGACTGAAACCTCAGGACATGACTCCCGAGAACGAGCGGGTCACATGGTACGATTGTGGCGCCTTCACAGCAGGTTTGACGGAAATTATAAGCCAAAGGCCAACCTATCCCCTATGCCAACCAACCCCGCTCTCCCCTATGATAATATATACCTCATATTTTTTTTTTTTTTTTTTTTTTTTTTTTAAAGAAGCACCTGGATACGGTCCAATCCTAATGCAATCTCATTTCTATTCAAGTCATATCATTATAATAAAACAAACAAACTGATACCACAGATTACATAATGTACCAAAAGTTTTATCTCTCTTAACGATACCATGCTCGTTGCACAAAAATGTTAATAATTTTCAAAAAATGGTCTGTTTTACATTTTAAAATAAATAAATAAACGCTGACATATTGTTATGTTACAGCTAGACTCGCTGGTTCCGGCATACAGGGCTTTCAAGGCGGTAATAATGGAAAGCGGGCCACGTTTTTGGGTAAAAGCATTGAAGAACGCATCAGCCGTTGCGAAAGAAAACTGCGAAAAAACTATACACATGACCCCTAAGTATAATGGAACAAATATTTATGAAAGTTTTCGATAAATTAATACCTTTATTTATTTTGGTGATACTAATATTTAGTATATCTTCTCCTTTGGGGTGCGCCTGTTATTTTTCAAATCACTATGGTAATTGCTAATGACTAGTTTATAATAATATGAAGTAATAGATAATAAGCGCATTTTTAACATATTGCGAATAAATGGCGATCACAGGAAAGAAAAACAAGTGTAATTCCGAAACCTCTGAACGTGAAAAACCTAGGAAGTGTCACTTGTATTTAGATGTAATAAGTGATTTGTTTTGACTACTTCTACAGAAATTCGCAGGCGCAAGCGACGGTGCTGCTTCCTGGCTGGAACTAGAGGAACGGGGATAGAAGCCGGGCCAGTACCTAGGATTCATAGGGTTTTTAATTTACTTTTCAGTAATTAAAACCCGATTGAGCAAAATATTACTTGAAAAATGTCTAATAGGCATTGCTCGGTCCCTCAGTGTTCAATTAGAAAATCAAAAGACGTGTCATTCCATTTATTTCCAAAAAATAAAAAGCTTCTTAAAGAGTGTTTTGTAAAATTAAGGATAGATAAGCCTGTTTCGAAACGTATGACGATATGTAGTCTTCATTTTAAAGAAAGTGACTATATTTATCCAGGTAAATATTAGTATTTGACATTTTATTATTCCAAAATGCTAGTTTTATGCAAATAACATTGAGACCATAGTGTCATAGATTTGTTTTTCTTTTTTAATTTTCTCCATTTTTGTCTTAAATCCGTTGTGTTTAATTGCTCCAAGTTTTCAATGTGATGCCTAAATATTTTGACAAAGAAATAAATAATATGACAAAGAAACTAAGCTGTCATGAAAATGACAGCTGTCATAACAATGAATGTATGAATAGGTTATTAATGTTGTTACTAACCGAAAAACGTAAAGTTACAATGATGTGTTTGCATTTAGCAGAACTACTAGCTTTACACGTACAATTACAAGAAAATTGCTTATTATTATTAATAAATTTGATTTCCACTTTTATTTGATGGGGCAGTCCTTTAAGATCGCTTGTTTGAAGGCACAAGGCTTGTAAAATAATTGTTTTCTTACTTTGATATTATTCCACATGTAATTATTTGTTTTGCATCAAGGATAGCCTGCCCTTCAATTAATGGTCTTTTAAAATTACAAATTTTCTCTATCACATCAACTATGTCTATTCCCGTTCCTTCCGACATTTTTCAAAATTATAAGCGCACCCTATAGTCGATTGCGCCCGAATCAGGATAAGAATAAGTAGTTCCCCCTTCCAAAATATTTGGGGGATTGGGGCAAGTCCCTCCCAGAGGTGATTAACTTTTACGTAAGATTTTTCAAAGCCAGTCTTGGAGTAAATACTGCGCATGTCCTTAGCCCATTCTTTTTTTTTTTTTTTTTTTTGGTTTTTCTATTCAATTCATGGAACATTGTTTCTATTATCGATAGTTCAATTGGCTCTTGTTCGAAAACCAACTAATCAAATTTAGAATCAAGATTAGGAGGAAGGACATGCGCAGTACCTACTCCATGACTGGCTTGTTGGAACAAATATTACGTGAATGTCGATATAGTAACAAATGCCCTCTTTATGGTGCCTTTACATTCTTCGAACAGCCTTCACGAAGACTAGGTACTTCAAATGTTCGCCTGTGTTCGGGGGTAGTGCTAGTGTCACTTTTGATTTGGGGTTTTCCCTAGTGACAGGAGCTGTTTGAAATATTAGTGCGCCGTTCTAATTATTCTTCTATTTTTATTTTTTATTTTTTTAGATAATATAAAATATATTGATAATGGAGATTTTTTGTATTGATTTGGAGATTATAAGCCAGCGTTGGGAGCGTCAGAACATTTTTTTTTCGGTTGGCGCATTAGGCCTAAAGAGACCTTTAGCCGCGCAGTGTGGCCTTCTTACAGATATTTGTATTGCTTGCGGGAGCACAAACAGTCTGGAGGGGGTAGCCCGAACCTCACGTTGCCGCAAGTCATGGTCACCATAGTGCAGCGGCAGACTGCCCTTAGCTTCATAACCAATCCCATTAGGGCCAATTTGGCAGTGTCCTTCCCACCGATGGCGTCAGCTCTCTCGGGTTCAAGGACAGTGAAAAACTGGACTAGGTCCAAGGATTATGGTAGCTCAGAGTCAGCAGGCCCCGAGGACCTATATTTCTTTCCCCGAAGCATACCGTCCTTGAACCAAACCTCCGAGCGGTTACTGACATCCTGGAAAACCACATCACGATTCTCGATGAGATACACGGGGAAGGTTCATCACTCCTACGCCCGGTCGGTGTGAGTCGCCTCCAGTAGGCTGACAGGTCTCACATACCCGGGGGTTGGGGTAGACTTGGACTGAGTGGCGTTCATTGGTGGGCGGTCACCCGTATGGGGCGGTCACCCATCCAAGAACTAACCACGATGGACGTTGCTTAACTTTGATTACCTATTGCAAGCGCCCTTGTCCACTCGGCCATCCGGACCCCAGCGTCAGAACATATTGGTTCGCTTAACGTCCCGTTAAGTATACCAGGTGTGTATATATGAAACCGGAATTTTTCAAATAGCAAATAAGAGTTGATTGTGTAAAAATGATACATACTTTTTTATTCGAAGTACTGTCCTTCGCTATCTATGCATCCCCCGCCAAAATAATGCTACCTCTTCTGAGTCAAACCAATCACTTAACCAATTTCGTACATTTTCATAAGAAGTGAAGCGCTGCTCAGCTAGTGCGTGTCCCATCGGTGCAAATTGGTGGTAATCAGATGGGGCCAAATCTGATGAATAAGCCGCATGCGGAAGAATTTACCAACGAAACACTTGGATCGTTTCCTTGGTCCGTTTAGCCGAATGTGATGGGGCATTGTCATGGAGCAAGATCACTTTGTGTGTCCTTTCTTGATATTTGGGACTTTTTGGCGCAAATCTTTATTCAAATTTATCATCTGTTGTAGGTAGCGTTCCGTATTAACAGTTTCCCCAGGTTTCAGCAGCTCATAGTAGGTACACCCATCTGATCACACCAGACACAGAGCATTTTCTTCCTCCCCAAGCGATGCCGATGGTTCACCGGGAGTTACCCAGGATTTTTTACGCTTAGGATTCTCGAAGTAAATTCACTTTTCATCACCAGTCACAATTTGATGAAGAAATGACTTTTTTTCTGTACCTGGCGAGCAGCATTTGCCATGAGGTTTTTGGAGCTTCCTGCTGCCTGTCATTCAGTTGGTGAGGTACCCATTTTCCGACCTTCTGGATCTTTTCCATGCCTTTCAAACAAATGGAGACGGTGTCACATGTAATAATTGTCCAACAAACGCTTCCGAATCAGCGATGTCAAAGTTTTTTTTTGTGGTTTTCCACGGTCTTTGTTTCTTTTATCGAAATCCATCTTTAAATTTTTTTATCCAATCGAAACATAATTGGGAGATTTGCCTAGGGCATGCTCCCCGTAAGCTTCAACAAGCATCCTATGTGATAATGCTCCAATTTTTTTCAGAAGGAAACGAAAAATAAATGCTGTCCGCGAATCTTGATTTGTTGGCACAAAAGTCGACATGTTCAACGCCACTAAAAACACGGTTATAGAATGAAACTGATGTTGGTATCAATTGGATCTCTTTATTACATGTAGGCAAAAGCAGATAAAACCACTGACGGATTAATTAAAAGATTATATTGACTGCTAACTCGTATCATTGGCAAATTCTGGTTTCATATTTACACACCTGGTAAATGGCTGCTCCTTTAACGCCGGTACAGCAAGGTTCGGGGAGAACCTGTTCGAAAGTGAAGGTGTGAAGTTCGTAGAGTGTAAAGGCACCTTTAAATTTAATACTATTTAAATATAATTTCACAGGACTTGGATACCAAAACATGGTGAACCAACAATAGAAGTGCCACACACTTTACCAGATCCGGGAGCCTTCATAGTTACCCTTTGGCTGGATGCTGTCACCCATGAAACAACGAAGAAACGGAGATTCTGCGGAGGTACTAAGAAAAATGTGGTTATATCACGAACACATAAATAAAACTGTTGCTTTACAGAAAATAGTGACTTAATAATTGTTATTTATACATATGAGTTGGTTACTAGTACGTACAAGTTTTAGAGTTTTATTTAAGATGAACAAGAAATAAACGAATAGCACAAACAAAACAATTTTATTTAAACATGCTAGGCAACAAAACCAGATCGCAAATCAAAGACATAAGTCCATATACAAATTCCGGGTCAATGACAATTATAATTACAATATACAAGAAATAATACTTTACTGAGGACGAATCAAGGTCTGGCCACACATGTCATGCCAATAATATAGGTTATGTTGAGAATATTTTTAATTTAACTTACATATTTCCTTTAGTTGTGCCTAAAGTGGCCTGTGTCTGACATGTGTGGCCTGAACTTTAGGCATAACTAAAGGAAATATGTAAGTTAAATTAAAAATATTCTCAACATAACCTATATTATTGCTCCGGTGCGGACATGTGTGGCCAGACCTTTACTCACAACTGACTTTTTTAACCAACAACGTTAACACTTCAATTGTTTGCTAAGAGGTATTTACCACTGATCATAAAATAAAAATCTTTTTGATAAAACATGAATAAAAAAAATAATTATGATTAGATAAAATAATAAGATTAAATAATAAAATAATAATAAAAATATAAATAAAATTGTAATCAGTAGTAAATTAATTAAACTGGCCTTTAACATAAATAAAAAGTTGGCCATTCACTCACAACCCATTACATTACTAAAGTTGTGCATTCACTCGCGACTCGTTACAAAGTAAATAAAAAAAAAACATAGTAAATAATATTTCTAGTTTAATTTTATTATATGACATTCAATTCAAATTAAAACGACCTCTGTACACAAACAAAAACTTAATTGTCTTAGCTTGTGATGATCTCTTCTTCCCCCTATGCGATTGGTGCAGGTGACTAGAATATGCCAGAATATCCTTATCCCCCTGTGGGGTGAGTATAAAAAGTCGGATTGACTTGTCCTGGTCACCCTTTTCGGCCAACACAGCTTTAAAGGCCCCTTACGCACTTTGTTTCTCTACACCGGCGCACGCATTGCCCACATCCGACATAGCGCATTTTACACGTCACATAAATTATCTTTATAATCATACATGTACATTAATGAAACAAACCAAAAAAACATTAAATATTGACTCACCTTAGCCTATATAAAATTCGACATCGTAGTGTCACCAACAATAATAAAATCTTATGTTTTTTAAACTGAACTTAATGAAGATTTTCCTAAGTATAATATTTAAGCGTGAGTAAAAACCTTAGTTATTATAGAGAAAAGTGCTTCCTAAACATGAGAGGAAAGGAAAACGTCATTATTCTTCTTCATTGATGCAAACTTGAAATAAAATTTGGTACTACTTCTGAACACTGGCTCACAGGCCGTTCACTTAGGCACCCTTCAAAGTAAGGCCCGATCTACACTGAAAAGGCCCCTGGAGGTTTATTTATCTCTGAAGAGCGAGAGTCCAAACCTGGAATCTATTAAAGCTAATTAATTAAGGCTCTTCATAACTGAAAAAAGACAATGGGAGTTCAATAACATCACTGTCACATAACCTCACAAAACAGACCAAGCCCATGGAGCTACTATTCAAAAGTAATAGAAAATCTTTACTATTATATAATTTCGTTTTGAATTAATAAAGAAATAATAATTATTATTACTGTGTTAGTCAGGTTGTGAGGTACAGAGTTTATCCAAGCAATGTTATAGTTTAAAATAAGATTACTTTTTGGGATGGTGTTTTTTGGGAAAAAATCAAGGATGGAAAAAAAAATTACAAAATTATTTCCTTTTCCTTACCTTTTTATTTCAGTTAGTGGAATAAAATTAGTATTTTGTGTTTCTTGCATTGTATCGTACCTATGTATCCGAAAAAGAACATAATTTCGAGACAAAAATAAATTACTAATGTTCCATCATCAAAATTAGCAATCTTTATTTTGTAAATCACAGAGGCATGTGGTGACAGAAGCATAAGAGAAAAAGGATTGGCAAGCAGGGTTAAGAAAAAACATGATCCATAGGTAGACCGTCTAATTAGGCTCAGCGCATAATAGAAGGGGAGCTTAAGGCAAAATAGGTTTCTGATTTAAAATAAAGTTTTTTGTTCATCAAGGACAAAATTCCTCATATCATAGACCACGAATACCAAAACAACATCTTCCAACCAAATCCTTCCTCTTCACTGACACCTCTCCCACGATCTCGCAAGTTTTGCGAGTATTTACGGGAGGTGGACAATTTTTTTTCAATTTTGGGCATCTCTAGACGTTCGTAAATTTTTAAATTATTTTATATTAATTTAACCATTATTGTGGGTAACCAACTATTTTTTAAATTATATTAAATAATTTATGTTTGAAGAGAAATAACCGTTTGGAAGCGACTCCGTGGTGCATTGGTTAGCATACCGCGCATGTTATGCGAAAGACCCGGGTTCGATTCCTGGTGGAGCCAAATTATTTTTTCTTCAAAAATAAATTATTTAATTTAACTTTTTTCAATTTTTTGCTAAATACTCAAAAAATATCAATCCCACAGCAAATTTTATTCTTTTTAATAAAGGATGATTAATTTGCACATTGAATGTCTTACCTGAAGTTTGTTCAGTTTAGCCGTTTCAACGAAATAAATAACAAAAGACCAGAAATTTTTAAAACTGGAAAACTTTTAATCTAAATGAAAAATATTGAATAATTAAAAAACTCGACAGACGGCCTAATCTCTGGCCATTGTCTATATACTTTAAGAAAAAAAAAATTATGTTATGCATTGTATAGAGTACCATGCAACAACACCAATAAACGTGTTTATCTATCTATCTATAATTAAAGAACATCATTGCTTAACCTAAATGAAGCCTCTATGATAAATTAGGTGATTTGTAGTGAGAAATACTTTGAATAAACATATTTTCTTTGGTGCCGGGATGGTCGAGTGGACGAAGGCACTTGCAATAGGTAATCAAAGTTAAGCAACGTCGAGCGTGTTTATTACTTGGATGGGTGACAGCTCCATTCGGGTGACTACCCGCCAATGAACACCATGCAGTCCATGTCTACCCCCCCCCCCCGGGTATGTGAGGCCCGTCAGTCTACTGAAGGCAACTCACACCGACCGGGCGTAGGTTTGATATACCTTCCCCGTGTATCCCATCGAGAATCGTGGTGAGGTTTTCCACATCAGTAACCACCCTGAGGTTTGGTACAAGGACGGTATGCTTCAGGGAAAGAAGTATAGGTCCTCTGGGCCTGCTGACTCTGGGCCACCATAATCCTTGGACCTAGACCAGTTTGTCACTGTCCTTGAACTCGAGAGAGCTGACGCCATTTCTGGGAAGAACACTGCCAAATTGGCCCCAATTGGATTATGTAGCTATGGGCAGTCTGCCGCTGCACCATGGTGACCATGGCTTGCAGCAACGTGAGGTTTGGGCTACCTCCTCCAGGCTGTTTGTGCTCCTGCAAGCAACATAGATGTCTGTATGAAGACCACACTCCGCGGCCAAAAGTCTCATTAGGCCTAATGCACCAACCAAAAAGAAAAAAATATATATATAAATAAATTTTAAAAAAAGAAATAAGGGAGATTGACTGAACCATAATAATTCATAATTCACTTTTCCTTTTATTCATATTGAATAGAGCTTACAATGTCTTTATTAAAGTTGATTTTAAATCTTCGTATATTTTTAAAAATATAAATAAATAAAAAACCCTAAATACATAATTTCTCACAGCCTTCATTGAAACATCTCGTATTCCATCATACCATTACTCCAAATAGTTGGCCCGATATTAGCAAGCCTGACTGACTGGAAAATTCAAAAGTGAACGACAATAATAAATGCATCTTTTCTAATATTTTTCGTCGTTTGACAAATATTCATCATCATCACCATCATTATCACGATTAGCAACTTCTTTACTTCTTCTTGATTCCTTAATGGTCACTCGCAGATCATATTGCTGGTCAAGGCCGAGGTAAGTGTCGGATAGAATATACAAAGTAAATATAGCTGGTCCTAAAAAAAAATAAAATAATAAGAAAATATTAAAAACAACATTTTAACTGACTAGCTTAAGTTCTAATAATAATATATACCTTAAAAAATAAATTAATAAAAAAATTGGATGTTTTTCTCTTAATTTTATTAAATAAAAGATTAACATATAGAGCATACCGAGACACAGTCCAAGCACAATTCTAAAATATGACTGACCTGGGAAAAATTAAAATGTGACTAATACTATTATTTAATTTTAGATAAAATTAAATAATCAATAAAAAAAAAAAACACATTTCCGCAAGTTGAACATCTACTTTAAATAAACACTTATAGAAGAACATTTCAACAAAATTTATATATTAAGGTAATACAGTCGAACCTGCTTAAGTGGAATACCTATAATAAGTGGTACAAAACTTGTTTCCCCATCACTTTTCCTCTTAAAGAAAATCTTTAACAGGAATCTTTTCACCTCTATAAGTATAAACAATTTTTTTGGGAGTTACCTCTGTAAGTGGGATGATTTTTGTATTCGCCTCTATAAGTGGAATCCACATTTCTAGGAAAACTTAAAGGGTTATCCAGTTCAGCCACAGGATTGGGAAAATGTGATAGGAGATACCATTGAGAAGCTTCCAACATTCAAACAATATGTTCACATGAATGATGAAATTATAACAGCAGGAGAGCTGAATGACGAAGAAATCCTTGAAAAATCTAAAATGCCAGAAGGAAAAGAATATTCAAAAGAGCCATGGAGGCTACCAGTTACGAAAAATGATGTACTAAATATTATTGAGAAGTTGCAGACTTTTTTGAAACGAATAAAGGGGCTGAAGGTGAAATCTTTGATAAATTAAATGACATAGATAAAAACAATTTTAAGTGCCAAAGAGAAGTGCATAAAAAAATAAGTGATTACGTTCATTAACACATTTATACATAATTATCTTGTAATCTGCATTATTTTATTTTCACATTACGAAAAATATGAAATAATTGTATCAAAATTTTATGTATATATGGTTTTTAAGTGTGTACTGTAATATTTTTTTATAAAAATTACAAGTTGTTTGAAAATATCTTTTAGTGATATATGCCCCCTTAATAAGATACCGGGACCCTGGATAAGTGAAACCTTGTTTAAGTGGAATACTTTAAGTGGAATTAAAATCCTGTCACCAAGAGATTCCAGTTATCCAGGTTCGACTGTATTTTGAAAGAGCAGCTAAAACAGGTTATGTTTCCGTAATATTATCAAACTCCTATCGCGCACTTTTAATTTAAAAAGGGTCTTCATTAGCTTTCTTTAATCCCGTCTTTTAACTACCACTTTTGAACATGTGCAAGGGATAATTCGCAGTAGATATCAGGCCACACTAAATGGTGCCAAAGTAGGCCACCCACAGGAGCCGCACTTCTAAAGTTCTACTTCAGATAGTGATGTTAACCTATTTATGTTATAATTGAGAAGAAGTATTTGTACCTGGTTTAGCAGGAGTACAAAAGAGCAGAGGCACGTTAGTCTTTCTTTGCTGAAACGTAACTCTTCGCATGGCGAGCAGTTCTCCAGATTCGATACTTCCAAGAGTCAAAAACCAACCTTCAGTTTTTGGTTTGTGATATCTACATCGAGGAATTTAAGAAAATTAATTATTAATTAAAGCACCATCATAGAATATAAAATTCTTAGAAAAATATATGTACAGGATTTTTTTTTTGTAATTTTTATATAGGGTAAACCATACAGTTAATGGCACTCAGCACAGTTATTGGCACCCCAACTTTAACTTAAAGAAATAGGTAAACAAGTCCTAATTTTATTACAATATATACATGAATCTAATGTTTGAAGGGTCCTCTAAGTCACCTGTGAGGTAAGACTTTAACGAACTAACCATAGGGAAGATTTCACAATTAAATCCACAGGGTGTCAATAACTAGATTTGGCACTTTTAACAATAAATATTGCCATATTGTAAAACTATTGACCTTTTGGCCCAAAAAAACCTCTTGAGTCTTTATAAGGATAGATAAAGAGGAGTTAAAGGAAGTTTCAATTAGATCCCTTCATAAGAAATATTTTTTTTAATGTCACCACTGAAATTTAGTCTTAAGGGTGCCAATAACTGTACGGTTTACCTTAATTGTAATTTTTTTTTTTTTATTACAATAAAATAAAAAAATCCTACATCTTTAATTAATTTTAAGTTTAATAATTATAATATAGAAAATATATACTGTGTTAACACATTCATGCCGGCGTGTAGCACCGGTGGCCTGCACTAAACTTCCGCATTGGACACTTTAGTCAATCACAAAACTTTCCACGACGGTTTATAACGAGGTAGGATTGTATTGTTTATTTTATTATTGTTGGATTGTCAATACTGCAAAATGCCCTTGATTAACTCCCGTCCAATAGAGCGAAAATCATTAAGTTAAGCCGCCAATGGGCAAGGAGCATGAATTACAGTCCCGGCGTGAACGTGTTAAATACTTTTTTATGGACTTTTAAACTACTAATATTAATAATATTAATAATATTAGTATTAATATTAATATTAGTATTAATATTACACCGCTTATCCCTATTGGTTCTTCAAGCTGCTCCACAAAATTTCATATAAGTTGCTGGGAGCCCCATACTTTTTCTCCATCCACCCGAATTTTTTTTTTTTTTTTTTTTTTTCCGCGGCTTGATTCACCTCGACCACCTTGGGTCTATTGTGCGCCTAAGATTGGTCTGAATACTAAATTATTATTTTTAGATTGTCAGTAAATTTTAGGATGCTTGCTGGATTGTCTAAGTCATTTGATACTGGATTGGGTATAATTTCCCTACCAAATAGGCTGAATCTAAGTCTAGCGAATCTATCGGAATATATCTATCAGAATCTACATATAGGTGACTTCGCTAGCTTGAGTTTGTACATATGTTTGTTGAGTTTACAGTGTCCTGTATAGATCGATGTTATTTTTTTTTAGTGCTTTCCTGTCATAATTCAGTAGCATCTTGCTTCTTTTAGCAGAATAGCCTTCTAAAAAGAGTTTGGAGTGATAATGGTTTTTATCATTCCAGTATTGTTTTTTAAATGCTCCATAAATTTCCCCAATCCTTCTTTTGGCATAGCTGATGCTAATTCCAATTACTGGTTCTGGGGTAATGGGTTTTTTTGCAGAGCCTTCCCTTGCTAGTTCGTTCGCTTTTTCATTTCCATGGATTCCAGAGTGTCCTGGTACACATTCTACTCTACTATACTACTCTAATTTTGTTAGTTTCTGCTAATTTGTTGTGGTAATGCAGGTTTTTACTACCTTTGATTTCTTATTGCCCCAATCGCTGCTTGGCTGTTGGTGAAGATAGTTATCTTTTTATTGATTATTTTCTCAGTCATATTCGTCACCCGAATGTTAAAAAATAATTGTATAAATAAAAACCGAGAATAACTCACCAACTAACCCCAGTAGAGACATTTCAATTATCATACCATAAAGGCTATCTTATTAAACAGGAATAAAATACAATTTCATTAAAAGGCAAAATTGAATTTTGTGCGGAATCGTACCTCGAACTGTAAATGCACTTTATCATAAATGAAAATTGGAAATTAAAAATTGGTATTAAAAAATCTTTGAAAAATTATAATTAATTTTTAATGTCATTGAGATAATGCATACCTCACGTATATTGTCAGTTTTTAGATATAGTCGAATTAAAACATGAAAGAAATACCATGGATTTAATAAAAACAAAAATTAACACGTTAGGTGCAGTGGCAAATTTTAGGTGTATCCTGAATTGAACAGTATCGGTTCTAGGGGTCCGACTGCTAGGATGAGTCACAGACGATATTGAGCATCGAGGTCCGATGGGAATGCTTTGTTGAAAGCGTTCTCTTTTGATTAAAAGTGAATTAAATGAGCGTCTCAGGGGCATGATCTCTTGGTTAAGGATTGGAACTAGACATAATAGCCGCAGGACAGGCCGATACAGGATTAAGGCCATTCTGTATCGAAAATCGGACCCGATTCTAAAAAACAACAGAATTTCAGCTGTTAGCAACATTTTCTGCACTAAAATTCAATAATCTCATTAAAAGTAAACTAAATTGAGTGATTCAAGTGTTCGGACTTTCGGACATTTTCATGAGAAAATCGGTTGCTAAGAAGGGAATGTAAGACATCGGACCGATGCCGCATCTAACATGTTAATAAAAAAAAGTCTACTACATTATTTATATCAATATTATAAAACAAACGATTTACTTTGGTGCGTATGCTCTCCTCTCCATCGGAGGATTAAGCCTCTCGAGGCTGATATTGAGAGTGTATTCTTCTTCAGGCCACAGCAGAACATCCTTGTTTTGGGAACTTCCGCTGTCAATGCCTTCGCCTGATATACGCATGCCGACCCGCAATATCGGCAGGCATTTTAGGGTTCTATAAACCTGAATAAATATAATGCTATAGTAAGAGTAATAAAATTTTATCAACACAATAATAAATAATTAGATAAAATAACACTGACTAATCAAGAATATCATCTACTGATTTCATATTAATTAAAACAATACCATTTCACTAAAAATCTCTATAATCCCTGTGAATAAGTGGTTTTAGTCGATTTTAGCCCAAAATAAATCAACCCTTTAACAGAGGAGGTAGCGAGGCATGAGGTGGTCCGCCTTTGCGGGTTAGTTGTCACACGGAGCGGTCCCGCTGTGCAGAGTACTTTTAAGACATTCAAGCGCTCGCATCTTATATCTTTTGTGAGCTTAATTGATCCTATACAAAGTTCTTCATCCTCAATTTTTGATATGGGCTGTGGACCGGCACTGGTGGAGTTAAAAACTTTTTAAAAATTAAAAACCTTCCCGATCACTAGCAGCCGCTAAGAGCTCTAAAAGCTCTTGCTCACTATATATTTTTTTCCCCATCACAACTATTTCACAACACAGGTTTATGCCACAGTAGTTGCAAATAAACTAAAATTAGGTAAAGGTTAAATAGGCAGGTATAGAAAGGAATGATATCAGGCAAAAGGTTATGTTATTTACAGAGAACTGAAAAGCAACCGTGTGTCAAGGCAATATAGTAAGGAAAAGAACAATCAAATGCCCTCTAACAGTATAGGGAAATATTATAGATTCCAAAAACGTCAAAAGAAAGCGCTAGTTACACAGCTCATAAATAAGTGTGAATCAGTGAAGCGGAAAAACAGGCTCATATACAACCCACTAGCAGTTAAAGGGTTAAAAAGAAGGATGGAGATGGTTTTTCTATAGTGAATTAGAGCTTAAAACAGGCGTGCATTTGAAATGTAGTTATTAAAATTTGCATTAAATCTGTTTTAATCGGTCGGTGAACAATTAGTCAACTTTATTATCTTATAATAGATAAGATATATTTATTTCCTTTAATGATCGCAAGCATTAGCCACTATTGTAGTATTTTTGATGAAATCTCAACGCTTAATAATTGAAAAACTAATTCATTAATAATACCGTTCAAACTTTAACCAGTTATTCATTCGGATGACATATCTTTAATAACCAATAGTGATTTAATGTTAGTTATCAAATTAAAAAAAAAAAAAATTACTTGTTCTATTTGCCCTTCATCCAATTCTGGAGAAAATATGCTGGCCACATTGGAATATCCGCCAACCGCAGCATGAACTGCTGCGGGTAAGTTCCCCTTGGGCTTGGAATGAAGGGACTGAGCCATGTACGGTTCGACGCATGGTAAAGTTGTCAGAGGCGAGTCGCTCAACCAGCGACCCTGGATCAGCATCTGCATCAACTGCTGTAGTCGTAAGGTAGTAGCGAGCCAACCACACTCACCGCAAACATCAATCATTCCCTGTTTCCATAAAGTACGATGGTTATACACAGTATCATCATCTTAAAATATAAAAATAAATAATACTGGTTATAAAAAAAAAAAAAAAAGTCCACTACGATACCTGTAGAACCCTGATGGCCTGGTCGAGAACAGACTTGAGATCAGTGTAGTAGTCGGTAGAGGGGAGCTCGAGCCTGCTGAAGTGCGACTGCAACAACAGGTAAGTCTTGATGTGAGGAGAGTCCAGCTGAAGCGGGTCCACGGGCCAGGGGCACTGTTTCGCCAACTCCCTATCGATCAAAAATCAAAATAAGAAATGTGAGATTTTAACTTAGATGTACAGGTAACTGAAACAGAACATCTGTAAACTAATAATACTTAATTAAAAGTTGTGTCTGTACTTTTTTCGTCAGAAAAGTTACAATCTATTCGCGGGCGCAATCGACTATAGGGTGCACTAATAGTTTTGAAAAATGTCGCAAGGAACAGGGATAGACATAGTTGACGTGATAGAGGTAACTGGTAATTTTAAAAGACCATTAATTGAAGGGCAGGCTATCCTTGATGCAAACACAAAATTAAATTAATTCAATAAATATATTATTCCGTAAAAAACTTTTATAGTTATAATTAATTATTATGAAACGAAGGAATTTAGCATAGAATATATGTTGACTTTGACAATGTCCCTATAGCCCTAGACCTAGTATCTCATTCAGATACTATTTTATGCCCAATATTTTGGCAAGAAAGGACCCAATCAAAAAATTGAATAAAAATGCGATTTTAAGAATTTACCAGAGTTTATCAAATCAAATCTAATAAAATAATAATATAAAATATTAGTTAATTACAGCACACTCTATTGATTGGTTATACCCAATTTCTTATTTGGTATAACCAATCAATAGTATTGTGTATTGGGTGAATTATATAACTATATATATTTTATTTCTGCTTGAACTGCTTAGTTTTATAAATTCTGAAACAAAGTAGTATCCCCTGCATTAGTCTCCATTTCTTTATTAAACCAACTGGTTTGATCCTACTTTCCATCAATTCGATGAAGCTTATAGAAGTTGACGGAAAGCAATGAAATGAGTAGGATCGGGATCAGAAGTAAAACTTGGATAAAATTCAATCAAGAAATTTGGCCTACATCCTTCAACATTAAGCATTAACAACTCCCTATTTTATAACTGAGGCATAAACAGACAAGTTTTAAGATACTATAAATACATTTAAAATACATCGTCAGAGGATGTCCTTAGAGGTGTTTTAAGGACCTATTATTTCAACTTCTAACCGCTCGAATTTCTACCTACCCTATCTAGAAAAAAATTGAGCCCTCCCCCCAATAATTTGGTGCTGGTGACGCCCATGTTCAGATATACATGTTTTTAAGTATCTATCTAATTAAAGATAATATTTAATTAATTATAAGATCACCCATTAAGATTCTCCTCATTGTGACGAACTGGTAACTGGCTGTATTCGTAAACATGGCACATGACGAACAAACACTTTTCAAGCGTTAAAGTAGGCGTCAAGTTCTCTCGTAGCTGTGTCATCGTTTGATAGGCTAAGTAATAATATGCAGCAATACGACCCATAGACGTAGTGCTCAAGGTCCTCTCATCCTAAAGAAATTTAGAAGAAAAAAAAACGAACTATTATCAATAATAAAATTGACATAATATTTATAACAGCTAATATTTTTAGAATATTTGTGCAACATTAAATACCAATTTAGTAATAAAATTAAAATAATAATAAGGATCCTTTTCATTGGAGATTGAGGGCGCCATTTTGGCTTTTTCCAGAAGTAATTTTTCTAGTACCATAAAAAATTTAACATTTTTCAAATTATTGTAATTTTTTTTGTAGTACCAGTATGGTACATCTACTATTTCCCTCCATACCTTGGACTGAAATGACTGAATTCTTTGGATGTTTGAGGGTTTTACAGAACCCCATTGTTCTATCCCCTACGTCCATAATGGTCATATTAGTACTTTGTAAATGGCAAGTTTGTTAGTTATTGATAATATGGAACGTCTGTCGAGTAACTTAGATAATATTCCAAATTGTTTGTTAAGTTGGTTCTTTTTTAGTCTGATGTGGGTTTTCCATGCCAGTCTCTTGTCCAGGCGAAGCCAGATATCTTACTTCTTGGGATTCAGGAATCGGCGTATCATTGAAATATACTTGCGGGCATGAACCACGCACAAGGAGGCAGTATCGTCAGCGAATCTAGCTAGTAGAGTGTGTTTGTGTTTGGTTGTTTGTCATAAAAATAAGCGTGATCGAAGTACACTACCCTGCGGAACTCCAGTTTTAACATTTTTTACAGTGGGTAGTCGGTTCTATATTTTAACAGTAAAGTGTCTGTCTGTCCGGTAAGAAAGTAGTATTAAAGAGTAAGTTGGAGAAAACAAAATTTTGAGCTTGGAAAGCAATCCTTCATGCCAAACCTTATCAAAAGCCTGACTGATATCAAGAAAAACACCAGGACAATAATTATTTTTATTCTAAAGCATTAGAAATGTAATCCACTAATCAGTAACAGTGTTGTATGTTAGAATGATTTTTCCTAAACCCGAATTGATGATTTGGAATAGGTTTCAATATTTCAAGGGAATTAAGAAGATATAGAAGAATTTTTTCAAACAATTTGCAAAAGGAAGGAAGGAGACTAAAAGGAAGATAGGAATTCAGGCAATTGGAAGGTTTGTTGGGTTTTAATATCATAACAACTTCAGAATATTTCCACACTGCGGGGGGAAGTATGTTGTTTTTAAAATAGAGCTGTAGGTATTAGTAGAAAAAGGATTAGATTTAAAAAAAAAAAAAAAAAACATTTTAGAAATAAAAACAGACAAATAAATTAAATATAAACCCTAAGAATTAAAAAAAAATCTGGTGCGTGCGCGCAACAAACAACTTTCACTTACCAACTTACTTAGATTAGAAATTGACGTGTTTTGCTAATTATCATTTCCCAAAGTCACACATTTTTCTACATTCATATCTTATTTTTGTTAATCGTTAAAGCCGTTTTTGAGTAAATAAAAAAACCCGTGAAAATGATACAAAATTTATTAAGTAAAGTCCCCCCTCCCGTAGATCAATTTTGATGAAAT
Source organism: Aelia acuminata (assembly GCA_911387785.2). NCBI lineage: Eukaryota > Metazoa > Arthropoda > Insecta > Hemiptera > Pentatomidae > Aelia > Aelia acuminata. Next base: position 7,073,944 of record OU426982.1, on the reverse strand, counting down.
TTTTACAGTCATATCTCGGGCATATGAATACATCAAATACCAAGTTTGATCAAAATCGTTAAAACCGTTTTTGAGTAAATAAAAAAAACATGTGAAAATGGTACAAAATTTATTAAGTAAAGTCCCCCCTCCCGTAGATCAATTTTGATGAAATTTTTACAGTCACATCTCGGGCATATAAATACATCAAATACCAAGTTTGATCAAACTCGTTAAAACCGTTTTTGAGTAAATAAAAAAAACAACGTGAAAATGATACAAAATTTATTAAGTAAAGTCCCCCCTCCGGTTAATCAATTTTGATGAAATTTTTACAGTCATATTTCGGGCATATAAATCGATCAAATACTCAGTTTAATCAAAATCGTTAGAGCCGTTTTTGAGAAAATCGAAAAAAACGTAAAAAGTTATTAAATAAAGTACCCCCTCCCTTTGAGCAATTTTGATGAAATTTTTGCTGTCACATCGCGGGCATATACCTACACTAAATACCCAATTTCAGGTTCCCACGGGTTATAGTTTTTGAGCTAGTCTGTTCACATACACACACACACACACACACACACACAGACACACACACAGACCATTTCGCGGGACTTGGTTATTTCGACTCAGGGGGTCCCAAAACGTGTATTTCCGTTGAAAACCGGAAGTCGAAAATTTTCACGATCGCAATACTTCCACTTACTATATATTTCATATATAGGTAAGTGAAAGTAAAAATTCAAGTTTTTAAAAGAATGTTTAATTTTTAATTACTTAATTTAATATCGGTACTATTGCAGATTAATAGTCATAATTTTCTAATGTTAATAATTTGTAACGATTTGGATCCTTGAAAAATATATATAAGATAATAGACATTTTGTTGGTATCATATCATATCTTGTGTAAGCTTAAGTTTAGATGTAAAACAATATAATATAAATATGATAGCGTCTTCTTACCTCTTCCAAAGTCACACACCCAGCATAATAAAGGGTTAATAAAGTCTTATCGACGAGATGAGAAAGATAAGAATTCACATCCTTGGGCTCTAACGATTCTAGGCCGTAAAAAGTTGGATTTTTCAGCAATCTCCTATGAAATAAAATTACAATTTCAAAAATAGAAAGATTAATATTGTTCGGGACCGAATAAATCTACAATTTCATTTAATGTTATTTACTATTTTTTTTGTTATAAAATGTTAATTATTTATACATTAATCAATTGTATACGTTAACGTTTATAGCTATGTTTATATTTAAAACTAAGGACAAGCCTGTCTTCATACGAAGGGCCTCCGATTGTAAACAATTCTGTTAGTATTAGTATTAGCCTGACTGGAGCCCTGTACGGACGCTCTGCTCTATTACTGCACGTATACATCGCCTTGGTCAAGACCAAACGGCAACGCACATACACGCACACTAGTACGTACTAGTAGTAATTAATTACTAGTGTTTTGTTTTAATTATCATTTCAGAGGGACATTAAGTTAATTTTAATTCAGCTTATGTTAATATACTTGTCTTACTGTTTTCATTTTATTTACTTTACTGCTTTTCTTTTGTTCAAATTCAATGTTAAATTTAATGTTATTTTTTTTTGTTTTGTTGTAATTAATTTACTATTCAAGGTTTATTTTTCATTTTTCATAACAGAGTTGTCATTTTAATTTTATTTCTTAAATATAATATTTTGTTCATTGATATTAATTTATTTAGTTTTATTTTTAAATACAGTCCACTAAGTTTGAGTACCAAACAAATATAATATTTTAAGGCATTTAATGAACAGAACCATTTTTGTCGTATAGTAAGAAAAATAAACAGTAAATCTGATCAAGATTTGCTAGATTTATGATTTCATTTGACTAATCAAATTACAGGATTTTAATCTACACTAATAAATGAAGCTGAAGATTTTGTAACAATAATATGTCTACAGTTGAATAAACAGCACGGAATAAGTTTTAAGCATTACGGAATTGACTTGAAAGAATACTGCTCTTCCATGGCCAGTGTCTGGCACTATCCTAGTAAAAGAGGACTTGTAGATACAAGTTACAGATACTTTTGTATTTGAATACTCTACTCTAAGATTTTTCTTCAGTTAAGAGTACTACTCATTATCAGTCATACATAACATATACCCACCTTTGGGGCAGGGAATGTTTAATAGTTATTTTCATCACTAGTACCAAAAGTGATTGTTCTCGATGCGCAGTCGAGTGTAACGGGCTCGCACGGAAATTAGACCAAGCACCGAAAACACACTTTTGTTACGTGTTATGAACAATACTTTTCATCATACTGCTCATACTTGAGTACTTTAAAACTCTTTTATATTTCATTAATAACTTACAGATACAATATAATAAATTACATTGACACCTTTTTTTTTTTTTTTTAAAAATCTGTTCATTAACCTATAATAGAAGAAAAGTAATTATATATTTACATTAATATTTATAAGACAATTCTGATTATTCAGTATAATAAAACCTTTGTTTGGCATTGCTTTTTGGAATACCGATAACTTTTGATTAAAGGAATTATTTTGAAGTTGTGGCACATCTCTAAAAAAGTCATTAACTAGTAACGAAATCTGTCCTATTCGCTTTCATAAAAAGCGCGGGATTTACCTGGAAGTAGTTCATTTAAAGCTTCTTGGGCTTCTTCTAAAATATCTTCTGGTATATCCATGTTATTTTGCACTTCAAACATACTACTTATATTAGAATGAAGCACAGTATAGCTACAAGTGACCTCCTTCAAACACATGTTTATTAATATATATTAGTAGCAGGTAACTCTCGGCGGAGCCTGTCCGCTAGTGAGCGGGTCCCCCGGGTGGCGGATGGGGGATCCCTCTTAGGAGGGGTGGTCTGAATATAAGGAATAAAGACCCGTGAACCAACAGGTACCCAGTGCTGGGGGGTATAGCCTGGCCACCCTTCTTCCTGAGGGGACATAAATATTCAGGAGGCCAGTTGTCCCGAGGATACGGGGCCTCTTCTACTGGGCTAATCACCCGTAGTTGAGAATAAATGATTCAAAGCAACTCAACTTGCCTCGGACTTGGACAGACTCATCGGTAAGACGCAGCGCTCGAAAGGACATGCGATTTGGAATATGGAATATTAAAACACTCACTGGAAAGGAGGTGGAATTGGTGGAGGAGATGAAGTCTTACAGGATAGATCTGCTGGGTATCAGCGAAGTGAAGAAGAAGGGCCATGGAGAAGTCTGCTTGGATGAACAACATGTCCTCATCTATTCTGGAGTTCCTGCAGGAATAAGGGCAAAAGAAGGTGTTGGAATGATTATGAGGGACAGTATCTTTGCAAAAGTGGAAAACTGGGATCCAGTATCTCCCAGAATAATTACGGCAAACTTGGAATTATCTATAGGAAAAGTGACCATATAGATTAAGACTCAGAAAAGCTCCAGGAAGAGACGGCATCACCCCTGAATTCATCAAATTTGGTGGGGCAGAACTAATGAAAGCTTTGCAGTCTTTTTCAGAAGATATTCACTGAAAAAACGATCCCTAAGGAATGGGAATACAACATAATTGTCCCGATTCACAAAAAGGGCAATGCTAGTGAATGTGATAGCTATATATATATAAGTATATGCCCCACCGAAGAAGCTATTGCATTGGATAAAGAACAGTTTTATTCCGAGCTAGAAAGGGAAGTCATTAAAAGCCAGGACAAGAACAGAGATGTCATTATCATGGGTGACTTCAACGCTAGGACTGGGAATGACTACACCAGAGCACACGGAGTAATGGGAAGGCATGGAGGTGAGCGTACTAAGAATGGTAATGGTCAAAGACTGATTGACCTATGTGTTGACTACGATCTGCTCATTGGAAACTCATTCTATCCGCACAAAAAGATCCATAAAATAACTTTTTCCGCTGAAGAAAGGAACGTAAATAGTATAATCGACTACTACATATACAGTCGAAGGATTAGAAGACTATTTACTGATATTAAAGTAATAAGAGGTGCAGAGATTGGCTCAGACCACCTACTGTTAGTCGGAGATACTCAAATTCTTCCTCCCAGAAAAGAACACCCATGAAGTTACCAGAAAATTGATGTTGTCAAGCTCCAGGAACCTGAGAAAAGAGTGGAATATTCAAACCTATTGGACTCTAAACTGCAGGAAATCAATATGGATGGAAATGTTGATAAAATATGGACAGGAATAAAGAAAGCCATATTGGAGGCCGCTACTTCTACTTGTGGGATTGCTAATGTTTCACCTACACGCAAAAGATCCAAGTGGTGGAATGATAGGGTGAAGGCATCAATAGCGAGAAAGAAGGCAGCATGGAAGGAGTACGTTAGGCACAAGACCCCAGTCAATTGGGAACTGTATGTTCGAAGAAGGAATGAATCCAAACTTGTAGTGAGGACGGCAAAAAGAAAGAGCTGGGAGGAATTTGGCCAAAATTTACAGAGTCATTACCAGGAAAACGTCAAGGTTTTCTGGAAAAAGATCAAGGCAATGAAAGGAAAGATGAGCAAACCATTACGAAATATAAAAGATGAGGGAGGCAGATTGACTACCGGATACCAAGGTATTTTGGAAAGATGGAGACGCCACTACAAGGAAGTGTTTTCTGGAGATGCTGAGGAGAGTATGCCTAGAGAGGATATACAAAGAGAATAAGATGAGGTGATATGGGAGGAGGAGGTGGAAGCAGCGGTGAAGAGATTAAGACTCGGAAAAGCTCCAGGAAGAGACGGCATCACCCCTGAATTCATCAAATTTGGTGGGGCAGAACTAATGAAAGCTTTGCAGAGTCTTTTTCAGAAGATATTCACTGAAAAAACGATCCCTAAGGAATGGGAATACAACATAATTGTCCCGATTCACAAAAAGGGCAATGCTAGTGAATGTGATAGTTATAGACCTATCTGTCTATCCCAGGTTGCGTACAAGCTCTACACCTCAATATTGGAAAAGAAGCTGCGAGGGCTAGTGGAGGACAACTTGGAAGAGGAGCAGGCTGCTTTCAGGCCTCAACGCCAGACTCAAGACCATATCTTCTCCCTCAGAACAATAATAGATAAATTATGGGAACGGGGTAAGAGTATCTTCTTGGCATTCATAGACCTGAAAGCTGCATTTGATTTGATCCCTAGAAAAGAACTGTGGAATGCTCTCTCATGAAAAAACATCCCCCAAGGATTGATAGAAGCCATTAAGTCGACATACCACGATTCCAAAGGAATAGTAAGGATTAATGGAAGAGAGTCCGATGTGTTTGCTATCAAGAAGGGTGTAAAACAAGGAGATAGTTTGAGCCTGTTCATTGCATACATGGATGAAATCCTGAAAATATGCAAAAACGTAGGACAGCCCGCACTACTATTGGAAACTGGAATATGAGGACAATCCTCGCCCAAGTAATGGTATTCGCGGATGACATTGTCCTCATCGCGGATTCTAAAGAGAGCCGGCAGCAAGCAGTAATCGAATGGGAAGCCGAGCTAGAAAGAAAAGGAATGACAATTAATTTCAGGAAAAGTAAAGTGATGCACATTGGCCGGGAACAAGAATACATCGAAATACTTTGCAAAGGTGAAATAATGGAAATGGTGGACGAGTACACTTACCTCGGAACAGTGATCAGCAGAAATGGAAAGATAGACCAGGAGATATCCAATAGAATAAAAAAGGCAAATGCAATCTACTACCATCTCTGCAACACACTTATAGGGAAAAGGGAGGTGGAGAAAAATGTTAAGCTGCATATCTTCAAAGCTGTTTACCTACCTACCCTTCTATATGGAAGTGAAAGCTGGGTACCATTAGATAAGCACCTAAGTAGAGTTACTGCATTGGAAATGAGGTACCTCCGAAAAGTAGCGGGCCGAACCATAAGGGATCGTATCAGGAATGATAGGACTAGAGAGGATCTGGGGATTACTTCTCTAAAGGATGTTCTTGAAAAGAGGCAACTTAGATGGTTCGGACATCTCTGTCGGATGAATGAGGACCGGGATGCAAGAAAATACTTCGAGGCCAAACCAACAGGAAAACGCCCCCACAGGAGACCCAGGACTCAATGGACAGACTACATCTCAAGTGTGGGAGAGAAAAGAGGTAAAAACTGGAATGCCATGAAGGCGCTGGCTCGGGACCGGGAGGCTTGGTTTACATGGACAGAGGCACCTCCACGCTGAAAGGCACAAAGGAGGAAGAGAAAGAAGAAGAAGAAGAAGTAGCAGGTAAGGTTAGCGCACCAAAAAGATTTTTCTGGCCTAGGCCCGAAAAGTACTACTTTACGGACTCAAACCGAGTATTGAAAAGACATGTTTTTGATGCGGTATGATGAAAATGTTTTTTACGTTAGGATGATTAGTAGTCAGGATTTTCAGTGAAAAGCCAAAGTTTCGATCCTTGCATGGGGATCTTTATCAGGGCTAAAAAGAAGACAAATATACGAGTACCGATGCTAGAAGATTAGATAGAAATAGGAGATTAAGGGGTCACCTGTGGTGTTGTGGTTAGCATGGCAACCTACAATACTAAAGATCGCGGGTTCAATTCCAGCGGTGCCCCTAGGATTTTTTAATGGGAGTAAAAAATCCTTAGCTATGCCGTCCCTCGGATAGGACGTAAAATGGAGGTCCCGAGCCTGTACGATGTCAGGTACTCGTTAAAGATCCCTATCCTAATTATACCTGGATAGGCAAAATTTAGGACTCCCACTGTAGCATCGTCCGATTAGCCTTTGTAGCATAAAAATGGACGTTAAACAAACACACACACAATAGGAGATTAAATGTTTAATATATGTATGTAATTATTAATTATAGATAGTAAGGAGTAACAGGATAACGGAAAACAAATCCAACTGATTGTATGTGTACATGACATGGGTACTTAACAGAACTGATAATTATATAAAAAATATTCAAATTGTTCATAAATGTCTGAATAAGTAGCTGGTTGGCAAGATAAAATAAAATCTGATTTTACTATATGTAATCAGTAATAAATGTAAGGTATATATTTATTAAAAAGGAAGATCATGATATTTCTTATACATGGATTAGTGAATGTTGATCTTCCAATAATATCTTTTATTTAAACATTACATATTAAAATAGCCTAACGCCAACGTTTCGGACAATTTGGTCCATCTTAACAGCAATATTCTCATATTTCATATTTTCTTCTCATTTTTTGGTGGCATGGCCTATTATCTTATATTCTATATTTCTTTCACACTTTGACTTGGACAAATACATACATTGACCTATATTGACCTACCATGCCACCAAAAAATGAGAAGAATATAAGAAATAGGAAAATATTGCCCTGAAGATGGAAGAAATTGTCCGAAACTTTGGCGTTAGACTATTTTAATATGTAATGTTTAAATAAAAGATATTATTGGAAGATTGACATTCAACAATCCATGTATAAGAATAAAATCTGATATTTACCTTCTGAATCCAGAGTAATAAGAGACTGAGGATAAATATAAGGAGAGAGGTGGTAGGGATTAGTTTGATTATTACGCACATTAAAAGTTTTTTGTTAAACTCTGTTATAATTATTAAGCGGTCCCAATGTTAATTTTCCAGATTTTTTTTTTTAAATAGGGATCCATTACTATTTTTAAACAAGCGTAGATTTTAAGAATGATATCAATTTTCAAAATTGATAGAAAAATACTTATATGAAAATTAAAAAATGCAGGATTACTTTGCAAAAATGGTATATTATTGTGTTTATGAAGGTGTAAATTTTGAAAAATGTAACAATTTTAAATTCGATGTTGTGGGTGGGCTTAAGCGGAGGGTCCAGCTCTCAAGAAATTTGTACCTTTTAAAACAATTTGTATTGAGGGTCTAGTGCTATGATAACAGCAGCATAGAGTTTTAATATATTATCAATTTTAAAATTCAGTACTGTCGGAGGAGGATTACTACAAGTTAAGATTTCTAACTTTTCGGATTTTTTTGAAATGAGGGTCTACTATCATGAAAAACATTTTGTATTATTTCAAAATGGGGATCTATTGTTACGATAATGGGGTTGTAGAATTTGCATATATTATCAATATTAAATAACATAAATCTATAAACTAGATCTGTACATATATACATATCGCTTAACTAGAAATATTATCATTAAATTTGAGAAGTAGTGAAACAGCAAGGATTTAAACAAAAATAGGAATGAAATCATAATAAAAACCTGAAGAAATAGGTCCATGTGAGATAGTCCAACGCTTCTTGTTTTGTCTTGATGGTTCCGGCAACGACCTCAGCGCTCAAGTGATCGGGTAGCACCTGAAGGAGATGAGACTCAACAGGAAATGGTTCGTACAAGAACCGTCGATAGAAATTCTTCTTGACATCATGAACCTTAACAATAAAACCTTTTGTTATTCCAATTTTGTAAAACAGTGAAAATTCACATTTTCGATTTTGATATAAATATATTTTTCAATTCATTACAACATTCACAACGTTTCGAGGCTTAAGTGCCTCATCTTCAGGGGTACTGCAACAATTTTTTTACATAATATTCACAATTTGATAAAATTAATTTACAATGATTATAAAATTGGAATTATTATATTGTAACGTTAAATCGATAAGCAAATAAAAAAAAACATATGGCGTAACCTCCCGGACCGCATGATGGAACAAAATAGCCGGTTGGAACGAACTGTTTTTGTCTAGATCATTCCGGAATGACGGAGAATTGCCGACATTGTTCTAGAAGATTCCAGGCCCCACTATTTACGATATATATAAGGGGCAGAGACTGAATGCGTTAGTTGAAGTCTGTGTCTTGACTGTGTTGCTCAAGTCGTATGATACCATATGACTATTCGGCCTCTGCAACGCTCCTGCGACCTTCGAACGCCTGATGGAGAACATTCTGAGAGGTTTGTCCTGGAAGATATGCCTCGTGTACCTCGATGATGTCATAGTGGTTGGCCGGACGTTTGAGGAACACCTGTCAAATCTTGAAGAGGTCTTCAAGAGGCTTAAAGCGGCCAATTTGACGTTGAACGCAAAGAAGTGTCATCTTTTTCAAACGAAGGTAGCCTATTTAGGACACATCGTCAGTGGAGAAGGAGTTGCGGTGGACCCTGCAAAAATTCAGGTAGTCCAGCAATGGCCTACCCCTGTCAATAAGCAGCAGATTCGAAGTTTCCTGGGCCTTTGTTCCTACTACTGCCGGTATGTAAGGAAGTTTGGAGACATTGCGAAGCCTCTGAGCCGATTGACTGAAGAGGGTAAAGCTTTCAGCTGGAACAACGAGTGTCAAGAAGCGTTTGACGCCCTGAAGGAACGGTTGACCTCGGCTCCAATCTTGGGCTACCCAGTTCCAGGAGGCAAATTCATCCTAGATACAAACGCCAGCGAAGAAGGCATTGGCGGAGTTTTATCACAACTGCAGGAGGGCCAGGAACGGGTTATCGGATACTTCAGCAAGACGCTATCAAAACCTGAGCGTAATTATTGCGTAACCAGGCGGGAACTCCTGGCTGTTGTTAAGTCCGTTGACCATTTCTACAAATACTTGTATGGTACGAGGTTTTTGTTGAGGACTGACCATGCAAGCTTGAAGTGGCTGCTAAATTTCAGGAATCCTGAGGGCCAAGTTGCCAGATGGCTACAAAAACTCCAGGAATACGATTTTGAAATTGAACACAGACCAGGTGTAAGACATCGCAATGCAGATGCCCTGTCTAGAAGACCATCCCCGCCTAATTGTTCCCATTGTAGTCGAATCGAACATAAGGGGGCCAACCTTTGCGCCATTGGAGTAGTGAGTGAAGAATGGACACCTGACACAATCCGGGATAGGCAAGAAAATGATCCTGAGTTGAAAATGATACGGGACTGGAAACTAGCCAATCGCTGCCCAACTTGGCAAGAGGTAGCACCATTCTCACCTATTTTGAAGGCGTACTGGGTACAGTGGAACTCCCTTGTAATAGAAAATGGCTTGCTCAAGAGGGTTGTGGAGAATGTAGACGGCAGCCTATCCAGGAAACAGCTTCTGATACCGAGGACCTGCGTGCCGGAGGTACTTCGTCTGCTACATAATGAAGTGTCAGGAGGACACCTTGGTGTGACGAAAACACTCCAGAAAGTACGCGAAAGGTTCTACTGGGTGAACTGCTCTGAGGATGTCAGGGACTGGTGCCGTAAATGTAACACCTGCTCTGCAAGCAACGGACCAGCTCGCAAACGCCATGCTCGGATGCAGCAGTATATTGCGGGGAGCCCCTTCGAAAGGGTAGCTATGGAAATATTAGGACCATTCCCAGAAAGTGAAGCTGGAAATAAGTACGTTTTTGTAATCGTGGACTGTTTCCAAGTGGGTGGAAGCATATGCTGTCCCCAACCAAGAGGCTGCTACCCTGGCCGACGTTTTGGTGAAGGAGTTCATCACCCGTTTCGGAGTACCAATTGAACTGCATTCAGATCAGGGGAGGAACTTCGAGAGCACATTATTCCAGGAAGTCTGCAAGAGGCTTGGGATTCGAAAGACCAGGACTACGGCCCTCGATCCACAGTCTGACGGAATGGTAGAACGGATGAACCGAACCCTTATAAAGTACCTTTCCAAGGTAACCTCTGACCATCAACGAGATTGGGACCGTCAGATCCCATATTTCCTCATGGCCTACCGCTCTGCAGTTAATGAATCCTCTGGACAGACACCTACGAGAGTTCTCTTCGGTCGAGAGATGAGGTTACCTTGTGACCTCATTTTTGGCAGCAAACCTGGGGTGGATCTATCTGGGCAAGACTATGTATCCGGACTCCAGAAGAGAATAGAATACACGCACGAGCTAGTTCGCAAGAATCTTCGTTTGGCCAGCGACCGGATGAAGAGACACTACGATAGTAAAGCCGATCAGGGCGGGTACCAAGAAGGAGACCTCGTTTGGCTCTATAACCCAAGAAGAAAGCGAGGATTCTGCCCAAAGTTGCAGAAGAACTGGGAGGGACCCTACGTGATAAAGAAGCGCATCAATGATGTGATCTACAGGGTCTCCAAGTATCCCAAAGGAAGGCCTATAATCGTCCATTATAATCGCTTGGCGCCATATGCAAGGAACCACGAAGAAGAACAGGTGCAGCGGATTACGGAAGAGACCTTTCGTTTGACCTAGGGAGCAGAAGCATGGAAAAAAAGACATCCAGGAGGAATGTCTCTAAGGAGGGGGCAGTGTAACGTTAAATCGATAAGCAAATAAAAAAAAACATATGGCGTAACCTCCCGGATCGCATGTTGGAACAAAATAACCGGTTGGAACGAACTGTTTTTGTCTAGATCATTCCGGAATGACGGAGAATTGCCGACATTGTTCTAGAAGATTCCAGGCCCCACTATTTACGATATATATAAGGGGCAGAGACTGAATGAGTTAGTTGAAGTCTGTGTCTTGACTGTGTTGCTCAAGTCATATGATAGTGTGTGATAAAGTTATCATTTTTGTAACCTGCTCAATTGTTTAAGTTGTAATAATTCGTTGGCATTGTGATAACTGCATATTTCAGTTAAATAAATATTTGTTACCCACATAAGTGTTACAATATGAAGGTTCAGGGGAAACGGCGGTAGTCCAATTTTTGTTGATTTGAAACAAGTGGTGCCATCTGATAGTATAGGAAGTGTACTTTATTTTCATACTTGTTAAAGTCGAGAAAAAAAACGATATTCCACATAAAATCAATAGTTTAAAATCGATACAAGGGGGAAAAACAGCTGAAGTCCTGAATGTTGGGGAAAGATTAACAGTAGTCCATTTCTATGGTATTTGTCTGTGGGTTGAAGATTATCAATATTGGTTGTTTTCATTCTTCAGTTTAGATTATATTCTAATCTATTACAGTTTTTAACATTGTAAAAGTGATTTTATTATTATTGTTTTAGTGAACAGTGAATAATCAATAAATCTATTTTATACGAAGGATAACATAAAATAAGGTAATTATTTAAGACTTAAATGTTGTAAATTAAAAATAAATAAGTGAAATTGTTTGTTTAATGACTAATGTCACTAACTATAAAATGTCTATAATACATATGTAGTACTCACTAATATCACAGATATTCCTTGATTATCGTATTGAGGTCTGCCAGCTCGACCCATCATCTGAAGCACGTCAGTGATGGGCATGTCAACGTAGCGCTTTGTCTTACCGTCGTAATATTCCGTTCCTTTGACAACGACGAGATGAGCTGGTAGATTCACGCCCCAAGCTAGGGTGCCTGTAGCGATCAATACCTATAAAATATTGGATTAGTAACGTAGGATTAACAGTGGGTACGAATAAAATTATATCAAAATTTAAAAACTGAGATCGCAAATGTTTTAATACTTATAAATTACTTTTATGATTAAAATTTGTAATTTATCATTAATATTGTAACACCAGCTGACCCGTGTGAAGCATTCGCACTCTAGCCTACCTAAAATCCACCAACTCACCAGATATTTCGTACCGTATAGTGCGTCGCAGGCATAGGTGAGGGGTGAAGTAAAGAGCAGATCTGTTTAAATAGTAGATTATTTACTAGGTTCTTTGCTTTCACTTAGTGAGGAAGAGTGCTTTAATATATAGGATTTTTTAATGAAGGATTCTCTTCCGCGTTTGAAGTTTATTTGTTTCCCAACGTTTTGAGCTATTGGCTCATCCTCTGGGGCTATCTACATACAATATATTAATCTTTTACACTTAATTATAATATTCATGCATGTTTTACAATTTTTTTATGTTCATATTACAATTAAATTTTCCTAAGTAATTTCTAAGTTAAAAAAAAAAAAAAAAAAAAAAAAAAAAAAAAAAAACATCAACAAACATAGAGAACAGGATAAGGGAGACTAAACAATCCAAGTAAAAAGGATAGACATAGGTATTCATATACTGTTAAAAAAAATATAAGATGACAAATGGCTAAGGTGAAAAAGAAGTTACTTAGGAAAAGGTAATTGTAATACCACTATAAAAAAATTGTAAAACATGCATGAATATTATAATTAAGTGTAAAAGATTAATGTATTGTATGTAGATAACCATAGAGGATGAGCCAATAGCTCGAAACGTTGGGAAACAAATAAACTTCAAACGCGGAAGAGACTCCTTCATTAAAAAATCCTGTAGATTATTTATTTCTTAAAAAATAAGATTAAGGTATTTACATAGTATTTACATGTTTACTGGACCTCTTTGAACACTATGTTTGAAGTTATGATATGGTCATCTGTGAGATTTTGTTGGTGGGTTTGTTTTACACAGATATATATGTCATTGAAAGAGCGCACCCTGGACAAAGCCACATACTTAGGTAAATACACATGTTTGTTTCGCGGAAAGCGAGTGCGCTGATTCTATTGACTGAAATCGCATTTTTGTGCTTATAACTCGCATACGACGGTGGAAATTGGAAAAGTTTATATACCAAAAATGTTCATCTTGACAAACTTGCTTCGTGCTGACAAACTTAAAATGGTATAGGATGATTTAAAAAACAATAAATATCAATAAATTGATCTCATATGCAGGGGTCGAAAGAGTCATTAACTTTTTTAAATAAGTTTCATTTTAAAAGTATTTGAAAAACTTATTACTAAAAAGTTTTATCAATAAAACTTCTCCAATAACTTTTTGATGAAAGTTTTCCTTCAAAAAGTTCAAGGTTCACCTAAACATATGGAGCAATTAAAATGAAAGTGTGAGTTAAACAATAACTTTTTCGCTCTGGGTTTTGATCATGAAAGTTTTTACCTTAGAAAAATAGTTTGTTTACTAATACTGTTGTTTATTTTGATGAATAATCCTGTGATAGGATTAGTTCAAGGTATATTTATTCCTATCCTATTATTTTATTCTTCTTGAAGAAAAACGAGTCCAATGTCCAGTCATAAGTCATCTCTCCAGACCGTTTCATTTTAGGTTTAGTTATTCCTCGTGAGTAAATGGTTCAGTACAAATTAGACCAAGTGATTCTGAGTTTTTTCAAATACGTATCAAAAACTGTTGTGAAAGAATAATTAAAGGTAATTTTTTAACAAACTTAAAAAAATGACACCTTCAAAAAAAGCCCTGCGACCATTTTCGCTGAGAATTGCAGTTTTTTGCAAACAAAGGGATTAATCGAAAAAATATATAAGATCGAAAATATTCTCCTTGAAAACCTGAAAAGATTGACACCATTTAGAAACCTCTACAGCTATTTTCTTGTAAAAAACACGGTTTTGCACTTATAACTCGCAATCAAATGCGAAATGAGTGATTTGTATATTTTTCCGGTGTAGTGGTTAAGGTTAATCAATAAAATGGTGCCTCATTTATGAAATTGATGAAGTATTAAGGAAGTTATGAAGTACCGAAAAAAAAAAGAAAAATGATATTGTTCATTAATTTCAATAAAATTCATATAACACATTTTTATAAATCATCAATATGTAATAAATTTTTATAATAATTTTATAAATTATCAAATTGTTTATAAGGGGTACTCAAAGGCTAAATAAACTACGTTAAATTATTTACGTGGAGTCTGACCCCTTAATCCACGTCCGGGCCCTTAGCCGCACTCCTGTTTCGTCATTCAGAACGAACGGATGTCGTTCGTAGTCATAGGCCCTTTACCAGTCATTTTTATGTACTTAAGTAAATTAATGTGCTTCAACTACGAATTCGTAATACATGCGTGTGTCGTCATTTTCATGCACGCTGCGTTTTTATATAATCTCTTGAAAGGGATCGTCTTTTTCTTCACCTCCAGCTTGAGACTAGCTGCCTATCGCCAGGATCAGGGCTTCATGTGGTTCGTCCTATTTTATCCCTTTTCCCTTTACCCCTTTTTCCTTCTGCCACGTAGCTCTGATTTCAGGTTATGCCGTGCGGTCCAGCAGTTCGAGGTAAGCGATCTTACATATATAATTTTGTTTGATTTCCATTTGCTCTCTGAGCTCACCAGTGTTTAATCCCCTTTTACTTTCAATCATTTTTTCTTGATATTTACTTAATTTAAATTTATTACTTAACAGATATATATGATTGAACAAAAACATTTGGTTTAAAAGTCCCAGACCTTTTGTAGGTAAGAACTAACAGTTGGAACAAACTGTCATAGCATGTGTTTGTCACTACGAAGTTTGAGTACCATCCACACAGTTCCACGAGGTTTTAGACCATTCTCCTCACCACTATAGGGCGCAAGCGACGGTGCTGCTTCTTTACAGGAACTAGGAAACGGGGATAGAAGCCGGGCCATTACCTGGGATCCATAGGGTTTTTAATTTATTTTTCCATAATTAAAACCCGATTGAGCAAAAAATTATTTGAAAAATGTCTAATAGGTATTGCTCGGTCCCTCGGTGTTCAATTAGAAAATCAAAAGACATCTCATTCCATTTATTTCCTAAAAATAAAAAGCTTCTTAAAGAGTGGATTGTAAGATTAAGAATAGATAAGCGTTTCGAAACATATGACCATATGTAGTCTTCATTTTAAAGAAAGTGACTATATTTATCCAGGTAAATATTAGTATTTGACTTTTTATTATTCCAAAATGTTAGTTTTGTGCAAATAACATTGGAACCATAGTGTCATATTTGTTTTTCTTTTTTAATTTTCCCCATTTTTGTCTTACATCCGTTGTGCTTAATTGTTCCAAGTTTTCAATGTGATGCCTGAAAGTTTTGACAGATAAATAAATAATATGACTAAGAAACTAAGCTGTCATAAAAATGGCAGCTTCCATAACAATGATTGCAAGAATAGGTAATTAATGTTATTACTAACCGAAAAACGTAGAGTAAAGTTACAATGATGTGTTTGCATTTACCTGAACTACCAGCTTTACACGAAAATTGCTTATTATTATTAATAAATTTGATTTCCACTTTTATTTGATGGGGCAGTCCTTTAAGATCGCTTGTTTGAAGGCACAGTGCTTGTAAAATAACTATTTTTTTTTACTTCTAGATATTATTCCACATGTAATTATGTGGTTTGCATCAAGGATAGCCTGCCCTTCAATTAATGGTCTTTTAAAATTACCAATTTTCTCTATCACATCAACTATGTTTTTCCCGTTCCTTCCGACATTTCGCAAAACTACTAGCGCACCCTATACTTGCGCCCGCGAATATATAAGGAGCGAGTAACAACAAACGGTAGTCTTGGTTGTGAAGCTCAAGCCATACGATTATTTGTGTGCTCCAAAGTGATAATTTTTGTAACCTGTTCTAATATTTATAATTTGTGTGGCATTGATAATTGTTATTTTTCTTTGAAAAAAAAACAACAAAAAATTGTTCACCCACTGAAGTGTTACAATATAATTATTATAAGGAACTTACTTGGATCTTCTGATTAACAAACAGTTCTTCGACCGTCTTCCTATCCCTCTCCTGCAGACCAGCGTGGTGGATCCCTATCCCGAAGGCTAAGGTCAATCTCAGGTTAGAGTCTTTTATCGTCGCTATTATCTGGTCCATTTCCTTGATAAAATTTTATTCAATTATTTTATTAAGTAAATTACTTTGTTTAATATAATTCAAATATTATGACAGAAGTGCCTAAAATCTTATATATATATATATATATATATATATATATATATATATATATATATATATATATATATATATATATATATATATATATATATAAGTTGGTCTGTATTGACTGACAGAAGTTTATATAGCAAAAAAATAAATAATGAAAATTTTATCAAAATAAATATCGTCATAAGCTTCCATTTTTCAATATCAACTAATCATTGCTGATTTTTTTTGGAGTATAAAAATAATAAATAAATATATAATATAATAATTTAAAAGCATAATATTTGGCGCCCGCACAGGGGCACATGAAAAAGTGTTTTATCTTCTTTAGTTTTTACTTAAATAATTCTAACATGTTTGTAATAAGCATTGACCAATAGACAAAGCAAAACATTTGGAGAGAAAGCTTACTGTTTTCTTAATAAAATTGATTCTATAATATTCTTAAAAAATAAAAAGCAGGATGGAAATCTTATCATTTACTAGCTATATATCCCGGTTTCACCTGGGGAATTTCATTTTTCTAATAAACCATGAACAGTTCTATACACAAAAAATACAACAAAAATAGCACTAAAGATTATTATTTTAAAGCTTTCGGATATCCTACATTCTTAGTTTTACCCTCTGGGGCATATATAATTAGGTCTTAAGGTGAACCTACTCTAGACCATGCAACGTAAAGCTGACCATGTGAAAAACATGGGGAATCCAAATTGATACCAGCTACCCCCAGTGATTGCTCTAGAGCTTTATATATAGTCATTGCAAATGCGACCCGGAATCGTACTCTTTTGAAATCAAAGGGCACATCACTGGGGACAATGGGGATTTGAGGTATGTTTGATGTTCGTCAGGAGTTTCAGCTGCCCATATTTGACGTTGTTTTTTAGCTTTTGAGCTCAATATTCCTATTGAAGCTCGCTTCTTGGGAGGCATTTTTAAAAAAATAAACCTATTAATAAATAAGTAATCAGTAGGGTCGCATCGTTCAGCCTTAAAACAAGGACCCTGGTCCGTTTTGGAGGAACGGCCTTACCGAGCATTGTTGGGCTCTTCAAAATCTATAAAATAAGACTTTTTTTCCACTCAAACGGTTTATTTCGTAAAAAAACAACATTGCAAAGCAACATCACAACGATTTTTATAGCAATAAATAATGTACCCAAGAGACAATGTACAAGAGATTGATGCAATTATAATATGGACAGGTGTTCGAACCTGGTATGAAAGAACCGATATGGATTTCTATAAAGAACAAACAAACAAAATTTCATCTTTGTTTACATAGATTATCTTATCAGATCCCAAATATAATTGAAGCACTGACATGGAAAAGATAGTAGGGGAGAGTTGGGTAAAGTGGGGTACTGATTTGATCGCGGTGTCTTTTGGTGCAGCTTATTAACTGAATAGTATTTTTGTGTCCTTTGGTTGTGGTGTTAGTTTAGCAAGGGGTTCTATAGTGAAGTGTTGTTCTGTTAGAATTTGAGATTTAAATATATATTTTGAGTGCATTTTCTCTCATTTTAGTACTAACTTCAAAATGGCATAACTCAACCACATAGTCCTTGATTGCTATGTTTATTATTTCATTGGATTGGTCATTGATGTTAAGGAAATCATTTGAAGAAAATGATTTTTGCACAGTATGCTTGTGTGCACTATGCTTACGTTGAAATGGAGGATTTCAGGAAAAGTGTTCCGAGCTTTACCAATTCAAACTTCGGTTCTTTGCAAGCTCTGCAGAACTTTTAAGGATTACAAAGTTCCCCCTGTGTTATGTTTTAAAATGTATTTAGTTGTTAGTAAATAATTATAATTTTGGTAAATTATATTAAAATGAATAATTTTGGTCATTGCGGTAATAATTATAGTTCAGATAAGGACATTTTCCATTTCGTTTGTAATAAACGACTTGACAATTTTTTATTAATCCTATGCTGAAGTATTGTTATAATAGCAGGTTCTATACAAATTTGTCAACATTTTAATACATATATGAATGCTTTATATAGTACTCATGGCAATAATAAATCATATTTATGCAATTCAAAAAGGATATCCCACATTACCCGAACTACCTTATCCATGATGCCTCAATTATTCTAGAAGGTAAAATATTGATGTAATACTTTAAAAGAACAGTTTTTCTCAATGGTATTTATATTAAAAATCAAATTTTAACTAATAATAATAATCATAAAAAGAGATAAAGATATGAACACAAACCTGTTCAGAAGTATGCATCCACATTTTCGGATTGTCTTCTCCAGCTAGATATGCTATCAGATCAAGGGCAGTCAGACGAGTTTGCCTTCTCGAGGAGACAAACACCATAGACGGCTGGCTGGGGGAGTGTGTGAGGATTGCCTGGAACACTGGTCTGTTCATCGTTGCCATCCTCGGGCAATAATGCTTTCCAGGGAAGCCATGGATATGAACTTCAAGAGGAACTGGGCGCACAGATGGGCGGAAATTATACAATCCCATCTAAAACAAATTATTAAATATATGTATATAGTAAAACCTTAAAGAAAATGGTAATAAGTAACATAATATATTGATATTTTAAGTTTTATTGTAAATACAAGGTGACCACAAGAAACATTTACATTTTGGATGGGACTGTACTCAGAAGTGGAGAGACATGGCGTGGTGGGGGGGAGCATTCATTCGCCTTCCAAAGAATGGCCATTTTGTTTCTCAAGAAATATAAGCTCATTTTTACCTAAATGGGACTGTGAATCAACAAACTGCAGGTAGTAGGCAGAGGAAAATCCGAGAGAGCTTCATGAGACACCGCTGCATTCACCTTATGTAACCATATGATGTGCGATATCGAGAAAGCATGTTATTGGTTCCTTCTTTTTTTGAAGAGGGTGGAGTAGTGGTAACAGTTATCTCAAACATGTATGTGGGTATGATCAACACGTTTTTTCTCCCACAACTGCACAAGTTGAACTTGCAAGGCAGCATATGGTTTTAGCAAGATGGAGCAACTGCTCATACTGCCAGAATTTCAATTTTTATTTGTGGGGACATTTGAAAGAGCAAGTTTATCGACATAAACGACGCACTTTAGATGACGTGAAAGCAGCGACACGTACTGAGATGGCGTTGATCACTGAGGATATGCTGGAACGAGTGTGGAGGAGCTTCCGGGAAAAAAATAGAAAATTGCCTCAGGGAAGAAGGACGTCACCTTCCTGACATCATTTTCCCTACATAAAGGCGTACGTAAATGGCGTATACCCTCAACGATGTCATTTAAGTTAAATAAACAGTATCTTGAAAAATTAATATTGTTATTTTATTTCAAAAATGTAAAAATTTCTCGTGGTCACCCTGTATTTTATGCAATAACTCTTGAGTAAGTTGCTCAGTTTTTGATATTAGAACCTGTAAAAAGCTTGAAACACCATAAACATGGGAGATTATTTTAAAAAGTACTTCAATCCAGAATTAGTGCTATATATTGGATACTTGTTATATGAAAATGTTAATAAAGATGTTTACACAACAAAGGTAGAACATTTATTAACAAAAAAGTTAGAATCAACAATACATCACATGCTTGATATTGTCATGTGAATATAAACCTCAACACCCCCTCTCAATATCAAGCGTAGTGATAACTAAGTCCAATTCTTGAAGTCAGTTCCTGGAACCTCTTGTAAGGAACCGGCTTGGTGAGAACATCAGCTTCATTCTCTTCAGAAGGGCAATATGTTATCAGTATTTCATTTTTCATAACCATGTCCCTCATAAAGTACTTTCGTATATCTAAGTGTTTAATCCTTGCGCTAGCCTTTTCGCTTTCTATAAATTTGATGCAACTTTGATTATCCTCAAAAATGCTAGTAGGATAATCTTGCACATATCCCATGTCTCTAAGAAGCATTCGAATCCAAATAGCTTCCTGTGTTGCCATGGTAACTGCCATAAATTCCGCTTCTGTTGAAGATAAGGCTACAGATGTCTGTTTCTTGCAGAACCATGCTATGCAGTTTGATCCAAGTTTAAATAGATAGCCGCTGATTGATTTCCTGTCTCCTGTATCCCCTCCCCAATCAGCATCTGCGAAACAGGTTAGAATCATATCTTCTGATGCTCCTAACCTTAGCTTCATATCTCGAGTTGATTTCAGGTAGCGAATAACTCTTTTGACCGCATTCCAATCGCTTTGAGTAGGCTTCTCAACACGCCTGGAAAGGATTCCTACTGCTGAAGATATATCGGGTCTAGAGGTAGTTAACAAATACAATAGCGAACCAATAGCCTGACGATATCGTCGGTTATCTGGAAGGATAGGGGAGTCTCCAAATTGATGTGCCTTGAAAAACCCTTCATCCATTGGTGTCCGTATAGGTTTTGAATCTTGCAATCCGTAAGTCAAAATCAAGTTATCTATCTTCCCTTTTTGGTGTATAAAAAATTGTACACCACGTTTTTCAACTTCTACTCCTAAATAATTTGACACCTCTCCCAGATCTTTCAATTCGAAATGTTTTGAGATCATAAAATAAGTATGTTTAACGCTTTCGTCCGAGCCAATACAAAGAACATCGTCAACATGTATAATCACGTAGGTTGGTGCATCTCCAGTATTTTTGACGTAAAGGCAGGAATCAGCTTCACTTCTAAGAAAACCAGCTTCTAACAGGACATTATTGATTTTCTCATTCCATTTTCGAGCTGACTGTTTCAATCCATACAAGCTTTTTTGTAATTTGCAAACTAAATGCTTTTTATCTTCTTGAATGAATCCTTCAGGTTGCTCCATATAGATATCTTCATCCAAATCTCCATTTAAAAATGCCGTTTTCACGTCAAAATGATGAACAACTAAACCTTTTGTAGCTGCGATTGTTAGTAAAATCTTTATCGTTACTGGATTAACTACCGGTGCAAAAATTTCGTCATAATTTTCCCTAGTTAGGGCTTCTATCTTCATATTTATTCCACTCATTCTAGTAAAAGCTTTAGAGATTAAGTCTCATAATCTGTTAATAAAGATGTTTACACAACAAAGGTAGAACATTTATTAACAAAAAAGTTAGAATCAACAATACATCACATGCTTGATATTGTCATGTGAATATAAACCTCAACAGAAAATAGATTTCAGTATTAATAAACTAAATATTCGACTCCTTACCTCTTTGATGCCGAGCCAGTTAGCAAGATCCCTGGCATTAGCAAGAGCTGTCGAGAGGGCCACGATACGTATTGGCCTCTCAGTATGGGCTGAAATGAAGTTCGTACGAGAGACGATAACTTCCAATACTGGTCCACGATCTTCTCCAAGCAAGTGAACCTAATTTCGACGAAAATGTTCAAATTATTATTTATAAATTATGGGGCAGTTATATGGAATCTTGAGAGAAAGCTCAAAAATATGGGAGATTTTTATGATGTAGTAAAATGATAATTTACCTCGTCCAGGACTATAAGAGCAACTTGCTTCACATAACCCCTTGTCTGCCAACTTCTCGAGATACCGTCCCATTTTTCAGGAGTTGTTACGATTACGTCCGCTTGATTGATAGCTTGGACATCAGGAGTGACATCACCTACAGGCAAAACACCTCACTTATAAAAGAATCTTTATATGGTCATTAATATATCTATTGTTTGTTTGTTTGTTTAACATCACTTTATGCCACTGAGGCTAATCGGACGATGCTACAGTGGGAGTCCTAAATTTTGCCTATCCAGGTACAATTAGGATAGGGATATTTAACGAGTACCTGACATCATACAGGCTCGGGACCTCCATTTTATGGGGGGTGCCGAGGGACGGCATGGCTAAGGATTTTTTACTCCCATTAAAAAATCCTAGGGCCACCGCGGGACACGAACCCGCGACCTCTAGTATTGTAGGTTGCCATGCTAACCACTATACCTCAGGTGACCCCGATCTATCTATTAATTATTTTATTAAATCTATCTTCAAATTTTACTAAAGTGGCAATAGGAATAATTTATGTAATTAGCTATGATTTAGATTTATTTAAACTTACCGGTCAACTCCACAACAGGCCTGTTCAGATTTTGTTCAATCCTAACTTTCCAATCTTCAATACGTTCCCTGACTAAAGCTTTCAACGGAGCCACGTATACTACCTAAAAATGATCATCCAACAGAGCAGTTTTAAATTTAAACAAAAAATAGATTAAAAGAAATATAAGCTTTAATATTATTATGCATTTTGTAAAGATGTTTAAACCAAGACAAATCAAAGAAAAATAACTGTTTTATAAACAGACTAACCTTACAGCCAGGATATTTTCTGAATACCCTGAACATGGCAATTTCTGCCATTATAGTCTTTCCTGAGCCCGTCGGGGCTCCGACTAGTACATTTGAATCGGTGTGATACAAGCAATGGAAAATCTGCGTTTGGATCGGGTTAAAATGGGTGAACTTGTATAGATTTTCGAATTCTTTTTTTTCCAGAGCTTTAACTGGTAATGGTTGCAAGTCCAAAAGTTCTACAAAATAAAAAATAATATAATAAAATATACACACGATAAAAAGTATTAAAAAAAGTTTCTCATTTTCTTTTTCAAAGAAAGAAGAGTGCTAGGTGGAATTTGTGTGTTGAGCGCCTGCACCAGATTTTAAATTTAAAAAAGAAAATTCCATGAATTTAGGAAAGTATGATAAAATATCAGGATTTTGAGTCAGAAGTTTTTTATTTAGAGATCCTACGTTTCAATAAAAACATGTGGATCTTCATCATCAGGGCTAAAATGAATCATTTTATCGTGTTAACCAGCTACTTATTCAAATTTTGATATTTATTTTTACTATCTTTTATATAATTACTAGCTGTGGGGCCCGGCTTCGCTCAGGGAGTTGTCGAATAGGTGGAATGAAACAATAACTTTAAAATGTAATAGTACAGAAAAATAGACCAAAATTAATCATGATTAAAACAAAATTTGTACCATCCTGAAACTTCAGTTTAGTAATAGTGGTAAGTTTCGAAACCTCAGAGTCCGCTCATATATGGTTTGGGTATAAGAAACCCTATTAATGTGGTTCTCTCAATGCGTTTTCTTCCCTTTTCTTGATTAAGAAAAATTATTTTGGCAGCAAATAGGTACTGTTATGTACCATTTTTTATGGTTTCTTGTTCTGATTCCATTGAGACCATTCTTATGACGATACCGCACCCTTATCAAGTTGAGTAACTTCTCCTTTTTCGAATTCGGTTGAAAATTTACGAACAGAACAGAACTGTTAAACAGAAATATTATATGAACACTTTATTTTCGATATATATTCCAATAGGCTATATCTTTTATTCATATTATCTATAGGTTATCTATTTTATTCAGTGTTAGTTTTTATTCGCTCACTACACTAATAAGCAATTTTTTTTTTTTTTTTGTAAATGTACTCTTATATTGTTTATTGATTAAAGGCAATGTTTTGACCAATTCTTTCCACTTCTGTAAAACTTAATTCGCTCAGTAATCCAGTTGGTTATGTTTATTTTTAATTTCAATTCATTGCAAAGCTTTTATGACCTTATTTAAAAATAAAAAGGAAAAAATAATTATTTATACATAATCTCGTGTAATTTAAAGAAAACAGCTGAAGCTAAAACCATAACAAAACGAACTAATGGACGATAATCTTAAGAATTGAGCTTAGCTAGCGCTCCTGGCTTCCAAATGTCGAACTAAATTTTTTCATTCATTAACTCGCCTGGGCTTATTAGAGGGGCTAATTACATGTAGCGAGAGGCTTAAAATTACAGCCCTTGTCCCTTCAACATTACACACTTAAAATGAAAACTGAAACCTTCTTCATCGTTAGGGGCACTAGGGCAATATAACGACATAACATTCTTGATAGTATGTGTAGTCGTTTTTGAGCCTTTTCGGCACGCACATTGTACACTTTGCTTTATAATATATATTGATTAGAGTTGATAAGTAGCCATGTCATATAAAGATACCATCAGCTGTACTTTGTTACTCCTTATTGTTACTGCCTGTAATTAATCTCATCTTCTAGCGATGATACTTTACCTCTTGCTTATATACAGTAGGACCCCCATTATCCGGGCCTCTATTAACTGCGGTTCCAATTAACCGGGCTTCCGAGGAGCCAATTCTCTATTTTTTTTTTTTTTTTTTTTAATAAGCTGTTTTAATATTTTATGGGATTTATTTTGTATGTATAATATTTATTTAAATAAAATGAATAGGTAGATTTTTTGGTACCACTACTGAAGTGCGGCTGATGGGGCAGCCCTGCTTCGGGGCGTGGCTATCACTCCCTTTCGGAGGGGAAATTCTCGTCAATTGATGCCCCCACCACCTTATCACTATTTCTCCTCCTTTTTAAAAACAGCGCGTCTTGCTTCAATGTTTACGTCATTTTTACGTCACAAGCCATCCTACCAATTCTCAATTGACACATCGATTTTTCAGTTGCTTCCTTTAAGTCGATATACTTCTCCGACTTTTGAAATAACAGCCTTTTAGGAGTCCATATTGTTCTCCGACTTTTGAAATCATCGCTCTCGGCTTTCATAATCATCGCCCTCGGCTTTCATAATCATCGCCCTCGGCTTTCAATAATGTTATGTAATGAAATCGTGTTTCAATGAACTTTGTTGCAGAATAAAGTTTAGTTAATAGAAAATTTTAAATTTTCGGTAACCGGGAATAAACCATATTGTGCAATTTTAGCAGCCAGTTTAGAGTATTTTTTATTATGAATACTCCTACATGCATTGATCTTGTTTCTATGTGGATAATGTAGTTCGGGGTGGTTTTGCCTAAGGATAAAAGATGTTTGAAAAAATTATTTCATTTTTTTATTCCGAAAATGGTATGGGACTTTGAGTGATGTGAGAAGCCACACAGTGTCAGCCAGTAAAAGTAAAGTAACCGATAACAGTAAATATTGAAATATTAAATAGAGAAATCGAATAAATAATAATTATAACTATGAGACAAATAATGAGATATGAAGTAGTAAATAGAGAAATACAATAAATAGTAATTAAAAAGATGGAAAAAATAAAGAGGTAAAGTGATAAACCATATAATAAAAAAAAGAAAAGTTAATTTAAGCTGTTTTACTTATAATAAGAAATATAACTCTGTAAATGAGATTAAGATCGGTAAAATGATATTACGACACTTAATTCTCAGCAGGAAAGTTTGAAAATATGTAAATTATATAATAAATCGAAAGTATGTATAAAGATATTTAATTTCAAACTTAAGGTATTAGTATCGAAAGTAGCACGGTCGATCTTTATTGTCGATATAGAGAGCTGACGATTACATGACGTCACAGTCGACTACTGAAGGGAAATGGCGGGAAAAATAACTCGGACAGAACAACGAGCTGGAGCCTCATCTGCGAAGGGGGAAAGGTGGTGGGGACGGCAGTTCGGCAAGGCCCCGAGCGATCGCTACACCTTAGGCCACGCCCCAAAACAGGGCTGCCCCATCAGCCGCACTTCAGTAGTGGTACCGATTTTTTAATGATTACAAAATAGTTAATAATCTATCATTCTTAGAAATTATGAAATAAAATAATAAATGGAAAAATACGACAAGCTGGTATCGTATGATGAGATGTTTCCAGTAACTATTACTCCACCAAGAACGATATTGTTTTCAAGTCTTTCTAGGAAACTCCTTACTCTGGCCTGTTTGACTACAAAACAAAATATTCTCAGTTTGACTACAAAACAAAATATTCTCAGTAACCACAATAAACCGAGTGTAAAAAGGTGAAAGAGTTAAAACATTGACCGCTGTATTATGAACCGGCAAGCAAACTGTTCGTGACATTTTGAAGAAGACAAAAGACATTTCCAACTTCGTATCGTCGTCGGCCCAAACATCGTGTCCTCGGAAAACAATGAAGAACTCTACATAAAAGAAGTAGATGAAGCTGTCTATTATTGGTTCATGCGAAAACGCGCTGGAGGAGTTTATTTGTTACTTTCTTTTGTTGTTTACTCATTGCTTTACTTTTATACTATTTCTAATGAATGAAAATTACGAGTTGTATAAAGAAAAGTATGGCAAAAAAAAAATTAAAATAGCTTTGGCGATTAAAACACACATAAACAAATTAAAATTGGTAGTATAATGTAAAGAGATAAGATAATAATAAATTGCTTTTATAATAAATTTTGCTCATATGAACATTGGAATAATGGTGAGATATGATTGACCGTTGTTATAACATTAAAATAATTAACACTAATATGTAAGAATCCATAAGGTATAGAGTATTGTAATTATAAACATAAACATAGAAGTATGGGTCAAGGTTTTAAAGGAAAATAATCAAATACACACGGAATACTAACTTATTACTATATTCTAAATATACTACATCTAGTAAAACAATACTAAAACTAATAATATGTGTAAAAATAATTCAAAAAATATTAGACATCGTAAAAAACCAAAATACTTGCATTCCAATTTGTGAAGAAAGCGCAGAAAAGAATAAAATAATTCAGCATAGGTTGTCTGAATCTGTAACACGAAAGGGCGCGCCGCGGTGTTTGGACCGCACTTACAGACCTGTTGCAAATAATGCAATATAACTATTGAGGTACACCGGAAGATGGCGGGCACGACCATCTAATCCTTTAAGAACATGATGGTCAACAAATACCTGGAACCCTCAGCTCACTGATTCAGTTAGTATTCCCAATACAGTGGATATCGTTTATAACGACATCGGTTATAACGACGCACCGCTTATAGCGACGGAAATCTTAAGTCCCAGGTCCCTACGGTCATATTTAAACGAATTTATACCCGGCTATCGCGACTGATCGGCTTTAGCGACCCATTTTGAGTCCCCCGGGGAACAAAAAGATCGGTTATAACATCCGGCTTCCGGAAAGAAGTCTTCCATCCGGCTTGCAGGATATTTTGATATTCCCCTGATTTTTTGTGTTTTTATTCCCTCAAACAAATTCGAATCAGTTGCGGCCTAGTTCTCGAATAAGACATTTTTGCGCAGTGATACCATGTCAAAGAGAAAGGCATTTTTGTTAGACGAACAATTGCACATTTGCTGTCGGCAGGAAATTGGGGAGTCGAACAGAAGTCTTGCGGAGGAACTCAATGTAAGTCATTCAACTATTTGAACAATAGGAAAAATAGGGACAGCATTCGGGGACTAGTTGAACGCGGTGAAATGTTCAAGACAAAAAAAATAAAGAGAGCTAGGTGCGACAAAGTGGACGGTGCTCTAATAACATGGTTTCGACACCAACGCAGCCAAAATGTTCCAATATCAGGGACGATTTTACTCGAAAAATTTACGATGAGGCTGCTAGCGTCCCCTAAAGGATAGCCAGTGATTCGCTTTCTTCAGTATGGCCATCAAATTCGTGAAAATTACGATGATTCAGATATTTTTAACGCAGATGAAACTGTACTTTTTTACAAGTTACTGCCTGATCTAACACTACATTTTATAGGGGAGAAATGTTCTAGTGGAAAAATGTCCAAGGATATAATAACGGTTTTGGTGACATCTCTGATTGTGGTCTAAATGCTGCAGCGCGCCCGCCGGAGGGTTAATTATCTTTTTTTCTATCACATTGTCAATAAAATGTTGTAATTCGATTATTCAGGGTTTTCGATTATCCGTGGACCCCCCTACCCACCATTACCCCGGATAAAGGAGGTTCTACTGTATTTGTCTTCATTTTAACCCTGATGAGGATCCACATGTTTGGATCGAAACATATGCTCTCCAAATAAATAACTTTTGACTGAAAATCCTAAAAATGTTTTCATCCTATCTTAAAGAAAACAGTTGAGCATTTCAAACCTCTAAATTAATGCAAAAATGTCATAATCCAATACCTGTATGAGGTGGGTGACTTTCAGGTAAAATGAGGTTGTGAACATTTATTGGTAAGACATTCGTACACCCGAGCCAATGGTCATTGGTTACCTTGATCATGTATTGAGATGGCATTGGTTCGACTAATGGCATTGTCATTACAAGTTCCTGAGTTTCCTTATGAATGACCTGAAATCACATGAATCAAATAATCAAGACCTTTCTTAAAAAAATAATATTTAATTTTCAATTTATGATTTATTTAAGATTAATTCAATTAAGAACCTAGGGATAAATATTATAATAACTTTATAAGTGAATCATTCCAACTTAATCATTGTTGAATGACTATACTGCCCAGCCAAGGAGAAAAGCAGTCCATGTCAAATGATCCAAATGTGGTGGTTTGACCATTTTAGAATTTTTTATATTTTATATGAAGTAATTAGTTCAAAACAATTTTTTTTTTTAGATTTATAGTGAATCATTTCAAAATGGCGTACATTTTTGTTTTACCACGCATCCTGATTTTTGAGTTTATCATCCCTTATTTACAGAAAACTTACTTTCTTAAGACTGGTAAGTCATACACTAATAATTCAAACACGATTGTTTTCCTTACACTCTGCTTTTTCTTTATTGCTCCCTTCACTATTTAAATATTTTGAAGTCCAATACTTGAAAACTGCTATTGACAAAACTGTTTTCATCTCTCATTCTGGTGGTGGAGGGTAATTTTTGAGTGTAAGGGGAAGTATGTGAGTTGATTTTTGGCATGATAATAAATGTAACTAAGTAGATTGTATTAAAAGTACTCTTAATCCTTATATGTGATACTTTAATATTTTATAATTTTTTTTAAATTTTCTTAACTTTAGGCTTTAATATAAATAATTAATTTAGGGACTTGATAAAAATCTGATTTTTTAATATGTTATGCAACATAAAACTACTGTAAAAATTTCAACATGTATATTTGAGTACTTTGATAGCCACAAATTTTTGAAAATGGTCCTTTTCGTGCCTAACTACTCTATTAAAAATTTATAATTATTAGTCTATGACTTATCAGTCTTGAGAAAATAAGTTTTCCGTAAGAGCTTACAAACTCGAAAATCGGCATGCACGGTGAAACAAATATTCGCTATAAGAAAAGGTTAAAAATTGTTTTGAAAACTGATTCCATTGATAATTGATAGTAAAAATATAAAAAAATTTAAAATGGTCGAGCAACAGCATTATTTTGCTCTAGACCATTTCTAAGTGATTGATCCGGTAACTCAAAATTTTTTAGATAACCGCATCGTTGGATTCGTTGTGACATTTTCCATTTGATGCTCCATAGAAAAACACTAAAGAGTCTAAAATAAAGCAAATAAGGAAAGATTAAACTAAAATAAGCTTTTTACTGTTTTTCCTTGGAGCATCGGTATGGAAAATTCCACAACAAATCCAACGATATCATTACCTAACAGTTTTTTAGTTACTGCTGCTCTTCTCTTAGGCAGAGCAGTCAGTAAATTTGAAAGGGTTTAAATATACCTGCCGTCGGGTGAGTAGAAAATATTCCGAATGGTAAATATTGGTGTCCACGGGATCCTCTATCCAAACCCAATAGGCTTCTGAGGATTTACCGTGCACTTTATCATTCCACCTAAAAAAAAAAAGATAAAATAAAATAAAAAAATTAATTTTGTGATACTTTTCTAAAATTTAGTCAACTATATTTTTCGAAAGGAAGCGTTACGAACAAATATGGTAAATAACAAAACAAAAATGGCTCCAACAACAAAAATGAGTAATTTTAACCCTCTGGCAGGCATGCCTATTTGAGTTACATCAGTGGGCGCGCTGTGGTGTTTGGACCGCATCTTTGTTTTTTATATGTTTTATTAAAAAATAAGCAATAACTTTTTTTTTTTTTTTTTTTACTCATTGCTTTAGTTTTATGCTATTTCTAATGAATGAAAATTATAAGTTGTAAAAAGAATGGATGTCAAAAAGGAAACAACATTAAAATAGCTTTGGCGATAAAATCACAAAAAAATAAAAACAACAACTTACAAGTGGTGGTATAATGTATAGAGATAATATAATAATCAATTGGTTATTATAATAAATGTTGCTCATTTTAACATAGGAATAATGGTGGAATAAGATTTACCGTTGTTATAATGGAGAAGTGATTGGGAGTGCGGTCAAAATAAATAGCACAAATATGTAAGAATCATATATTTTATTTTTTCTAACGTTTCGACCCAAATTTTAGATCCTCATCAGTGCTCTTTGGCTAATACTGTCAGAGTGAACCCATGAGGTATAGAGTATTGTAATAATAAACAATAATAATAATGTTAACGTTTTAAGGGAAATTAATCAAATCCACAACTAAATTTCATATTAGAAAAGTAAAGAACAAAATACTTGCATTTTAATAAGTGAAGAAAGCGCAGAAAACAATAAAATAATTCAGCAGAAGTTGTCTGAATTTGTAACACGAAAGGGCGCGGTGCGGTGTTTGGACCGCACAGACCTACTGCAAAAGAGACAATATAACTACTGAGGAAAACGTATTGTAGGCCGTCGATCTACAAATACCTGGAACCCTCAGCTCACTGATTCAATTAGTATTTCTAATATTTTGACAAATGTTCAGAATGTGGTTCAAATGCCGCAGCGAGCCCGCCGGAGGGTTAATTAGTTTAACTTAATAATCTCAGTCCTAGTTAGTCAAGGAATTCCTTGGCTCTGAAGATAATCCACTATAATTTCTTTTATCGATATTTTTAATTTTTATCTCTTTTTATTTAAAAAAATCACAAATATTTTCATAAAAAGGCTGAAAAATTAAGACAAAAGACATACTTAAAATCGGGTGTGATTTGCAGCCGCACTCGTAAAATTGTTCTGGTGATAGGATGAAGTGAAGCAGACAGCTCCAGTAGAGGAAACTCGAAGGCACATTTCTTTACAATGGTTGCCATCTTGGCATTCCTCAAGAATATTCCTAAAAAAATAGATAAAAATAATAGTAATCATCTTATTTTTTTCAGTTACTAGCTTTGAGGCCCGGCTTCGCTCAGGGAGTTGTGGAATGAAACAATAAGTTTAAAATGTAATAGTACAGAAAAATAGACCAAAATTAATCATGATTAAAACAAAATTTGTACCATCATGAAACTTCAGCTTAGTATTAGTGGTAAGTTTCGAAACCTCAGAGTATGCCCATATATGGTTTGGGTATAAGAGACCCCATTAATGCGGTTCTCTCAATGCGTTTTCTTCCCTTTTCTAGATTAAGAAAAATTATTTGGGCAGCAAATATGTCCTGGTATGTACCATTTTTTATGGTTTCTATGTTCTGATTCCATTGAGACCATTCTCATGACGGTACCGCATCCTATCAAGTTGAGTAACTTCTCCTTTTTCGAATTCGGTTGAAAATTTACGAACAGAACAGAACTATTAAACAGAAATATTATATGAACACTTTATTTTCGGTATATATTCCATTAGGTTATATCTTTTATTCATATTATCTATAGGTTATCTATTTTATTCAGTGTTAGTTTTTATTCGCTCACTACACTAATAAGCAATTTTTCTTTTGTTCGAAATTTACTCTTATATTGTATGTTGATTAAAGGCAATGTTTCAACCAATTCTTTCCTCTTCTGTAAAACTTAATTCGCTCAGTAATCCAGTTGGTTATGTTTATTTTTAATTTCAATTCATTGCAAAGCTTTTATGACCTTATTTAAAAATAAAAAGGAAAAAATAATTATTTATACATAATCTCGTGTAATTTAAAGAAAACAGCTGAAGCTAAAACCATAACAAACCGAACTAATGAACGGTAACCTTATGAATTGAGTTTAGCTAGCGCTCCTGGCTTCCAAATGTTGAACTAAATTTTTTCATTCATTAACTCGCCTGGGCTTATTAGAGGGGCTAATTACATGTAGCGAGAGGCTTAATATTACAGCCCTTGTCCCTTCAACATTACAAACTTAAAATGAAAACTGAAACCTTCTTCATCGTTAGGGGCAATAGGGCAATATGACAACATAACAATCTTGATAGTACGTGTAGTCGTTTTTGAGCCTTTTCGGCACGCACATTGTACACTTTGCTTTATAATATATATTGATTACTTTTAAATCAAATGAAGTTTTGTACATATACATGTGTAGATATTGTACATTTGAGATGTTATAAAAAAAAATCTAGTGCAGTGCGTGCAACACACGACTTTCACTTACCAACTTACTTAGATAATGTTTTTTGTTAGAAATGTGTTTTGTTAAATGCCATTTCTCAAAGTCACATATTTTTCCACATTCGTTTCTTATTTTTATTTTTATTTGCTTTCTAAAGTACACTATTTTTTTATTATTTAATAAAAGTTCTTACTAGTGATAATTCGGCAATGCAAGCATAATACTCCAAGTCGTCTGATTTTATAATTCTCTATGTAATCGTTGAAAATTTCATTTAGTTACCATTAAACAAATAATTTCCATTAAATGAATAGAACGGCTTTAATTATGAACAATAGCCTGTCATTAAAGGCGTACTCCTCATGCCCGGGCTCAACGTGTTTCATGAGTTGACGAAAAAATTTTCTTTTTTTCTCCTCCATATGTTTACTTGATTTTTTTCACATTCCTATTTAGCCATTTCTTATTTTTAGGCGAAAGGAGAGATAGATAAGTTCTCCGTACGTTAATGTACGGTATACAGGGTTCATGATCTCCGATTTATTGTGTTCTCCCCCTAATTGGGACAATTTTTCCCTTTATGGCCCAATAAAACAGAGTGTCTGAATTTGTAACACGAAAGGGCGCGGTGCGGTGTTTGGACCGCACAGACCTACTGCAAAAGAGACAATATAACTACTGAGGAAAACGTATTGTAGGCCGTCGATCTACAAATACCTGGAACCCTCAGCTCACTGATTCAATTAGTATTTCTAATATTTTGACAAATGTTCAGAATGTGGTTCAAATGCCGCAGCGAGCCCGCCGGAGGGTTAATTAGTTTAACTTAATAATCTCAGTCCTAGTTAGTCAAGGAATTCCTTGGCTCTGAAGATAATCCACTATAATTTCTTTTATCGATATTTTTAATTTTTATCTCTTTTTATTTAAAAAAATCACAAATATTTTCATAAAAAGGCTGAAAAATTGCAATGCAAGCATAATACTCCAAGTCGTCTGATTTTATAATTCTCTATGTAATCGTTGAAAATTTCATTTAGTTACCATTAAACAAATAATTTCCATTAAATGAATAGAACGGCTTTAATTATGAACAATAGCCTGTCATTAAAGGCGTACTCCTCATGCCCGGGCTCAACGTGTTTCATGAGTTGACGAAAAAATTTTCTTTTTTTCTCCTCCATATGTTTACTTGATTTTTTTCACATTCCTATTTAGCCATTTCTTATTTTTAGGCGAAAGGAGAGATAGATAAGTTCTCCGTACGTTAATGTACGGTATACAGGGTTCATGATCTCCGATTTATTGTGTTCTCCCCCTAATTGGGACAATTTTTCCCTTTATGGCCCAATAAAACAGAGTTGACTTTGTACATTATATTTTGGTACAATATACATTATATACAATATTACATTATACATACGTTGGTACATTATACAGATTACCTACTACCAAAGGAGGGTCTCATAACATAATTACTTATAAATCAGAATACATCAATTATACTCTGCTCTAATGGACTATCTCCAGCCTCCAATCTTTTAGAATGAAGAACCTACCGATCTCTCTGGTGTCCATTTCTCTGATGGCCTGGACGGAGAGGTCCCTCTTTTCTATCTTCTCGATGATGTCGTGCGTGAGGATGGTGAACTGCCGCAGCGGGGTCTCCCACTGCCATTGCTGGTGCTCCAACATCAGCGCCATCTGGTGGAGTTTCCCGGCCAAGAGAGAGTTGTTACTGCGCAGATTGATCTCGAACAGGGCGCGCATTATCCTTACAGCATTCTGATTTAAAAAATTAAAAATATCATATAAACAAAAAATAAAATTGAATTGAATTGAAGTGGGAAGTGAAGAATGTGGGGAGGCCACCAAAAATGTTTGAAGGAAGCGAATTAGACGCGCTATTGGATAAGGATGATGCTTAAACGCAACAGCAACTCGAAAATCAATTAAATGTAACAGGAGATGCCGTTCCATTGTTTAAAATATAATGGAGGCACATGGTTGACCGTAGAAGAAAGAAAAAAAGTCAAAGTATAAGATATTAAAATGGATAAATATCAAGTAATGTAAAATTATTGATATAAAAAATACTCGAAAATTACCTGAGTGATGTAAGAAAGATCAGACATCAAAGAAAATGAGTTGACCCTCTGCCTTGCTAAGAACGACTGAATGAGTATGTTCACTTTCCCATGAAGGTTTTCTTTTCCGCCGGCCACTTCATATTCACATATATCGCAGAGGTTTTCCAATTCATCCATTTCATCATCTCGTACCTTTAAATATAGTTTTTATTATTTATTTATGATAATAATAAGATATATATATTTTTATAGGAACGTAAA
This sequence comes from Aelia acuminata, assembly GCA_911387785.2. Taxonomy (NCBI): domain Eukaryota; kingdom Metazoa; phylum Arthropoda; class Insecta; order Hemiptera; family Pentatomidae; genus Aelia; species Aelia acuminata. The sequence goes on along the minus strand of OU426982.1, from coordinate 7,038,929 downwards.
TCAAAAATGCTTTCTGCATTTAAATAAAAAAATGGTTAAGAGCGCTGCAACGGGAATGCAGAGACCCGAGTTCGATTCACAGCTATCTCTACAAATAAAATTATCTAGTAAATCAAAAATATTTAATTGAAAAAATAAAAACAATTTCAGGAACTTTTGTTAATAAACCAATGATTCTTAACAGAAAAACAAGAGGAAAAAATGGGTGCAGTCCTGGATCATCAGAAAATACCAGGAAGGAGGGAACGGATCATCAGAAAATAGTTATCGGCTGATGAAGAAATCGAGTTGAAGAAGAATTACTGAAGAATTGCGATTCCTGCAAGAACTTCGGAACAGAAGAAGATGGAGATGAAAAATGTAAAGAAGAAAAATATTTTTAGGCGTTGATGACAGAAGAGTTTTTACGCCTATAAACAAAACAAAATAAAATAAATAAAAAATTATGATAATATTATAAACAAGTTTTAAATTTAAAAATGCGATCTTATATCTTAATTTTATTTTATCTTCAATTTTACAATACTAATATGCTTGTACTTATGATTATAAGTATATTTATAAATCAATAAAAATGTCAATTATAATAATTGATAATGTAGTTTGTTATGTAACTTTTAGACCTCTATTAATTTTTAAGACTGCGATATTGTTGTTTTTCTGTGAGTTTTTATTAATTGAGTATAATTTTAATCGTTTTTAATTTTTCTTTTCAAATATCTGTATTTACTTAGACTCCATCTTAGATCAGGCTTTGTTTATAGTTTTAATACCATTTGTGATTACTCCAGCTTAATGCATTAACAAAATATTTTTTGACCACTATGTTACTTCCTTATATATATTTTTTTCCTTATTGTACCAAATGAAACAATTTTTTAAATTTGTGAGTTTTTATGATTTGTTGATGAATGTGGTAAGATTATGTTTCCCAAATTTGTAGTTTTATTCATAATGTTTTTAATTGTAAAAATAATTTTAACCACGAGGCAGTGATTTCCCTTTTTGATCTTTTAGCTTTGAAAATGCTCACACACGAGCGAAACGTCAGCCATTATAAATTTTGCCTGTATAAAAGTCAATAAAAGAAAATATTTTCAAACCCTTACAGCTTATAATTTGTGAACCTTCCTATTAAATAAATATAAATAAATATTGCCATCCCCTGCCCCCACTGCGGACACCCATGATAGATAGGTAGCCATTTTCATTTTCAAACATTAATAAAACAATAAATATAGTTTGATGCAAAATAAAAATAAAATAGATAGACGGAATATGTATAAACTAGCTCAACGAAGCGAATCGTTCGTACTCTAACTGGTCGCGAGTGCGCTGATTGTATTGACTGAAATCGCATGTTTTTGCTTGTAACTCGCAAAGGTCAATCACAATCGGAAAAGTGTATATAACCAAAAATATTTGTCTCCACAACCTTGAAAAAATGACACCTCTGAAAAAGCCCAGCCACCATTCAAACCATAATTATTATGGTATTTTATTTCCTAGCTAGTTTTTTTTTTTTTTTTATTGGTCCTCCCCTTCCTCGCCTGTTAGGCTATACGGGGTTTCCCGGGCCAGGGGAGAGGGTGGGGGATTTATACCGAGAATTATTAAATTTCCCCTGGCTCCGGGTTATGAACTTGCTATCTTTCGGTTCTCAATCATACGTTGCCATGGGCAACGCGTATTTTCTGACGCGTTCGCCCACTCGGCCATCCCGCCACCCTCCTAGGTTGTTATCTCTGGCATAGGTAAATATACAAAAAGTCTTTATTTGGCAGGTGTAGTGGTGGGTGTTCGGCGGGAGGGGCTTTCCGCCCCCCCCCCTTGACTACCACTGCCCGACTTTGTCCCCGCGAGCTGTAGTTAGCTCTCACACACATAAATTTTCAAACAGTAATTATTATGGTTTTTTTTGTTCTTAGATAAATACCTCTCGCATAGATTTATTTTTTGATAAACAAACAGACTCAACTTGCTATTATAAAATTTTCATTCCCTTACAATTTATATTTCCAAAAGATAATAACAATAATAATCCAATTGTTGAAAACACAAAAATAAACAGATACGGACTATTTATAATCTATCTAAACAATAAAAAAAAAATAATTTAAATTGATTAAAATACCTTCAACTGTTGGAATTCTTGTGCATGCGAAACCATTGCAAGAATTTCCGATTCGCTCATAACATTATTCATCATATCATTGAAAACTTCCACAGTGTCATATTTGATATAGAAATTACTAGCGATTCTTCCCAAATCTGAAAATTAATTTTATAAATAAGACAGATGTTGGTATAAATCTAAAAAAAACAAAAAAGAAAAAAAATCAGAAAGAGGATTCTGATCAATCCAAAACAGAAATAAATAACAATTAAATCTTTACATATATAAAAATCTCATGTCCCGATGTTTGTCGGAGGTAAAATCAGAAACTACTAAACCAATTTTGATGAAATTTGGCTCATTGTGTGTAGTTTTATCTAACTTAAAAGATAGGATAGTTTTTATCTCGATTATTAACCCCAATATTTCTTTTATTGCAAATCAAGTGCTTATTATACTACAGTTGAGTGTGGTTATATGTAAGTTCTATAAATTTCCAACAGATGGCGGTGAGAGTTGATTTATTGACACAATACTTCATTTTCTTTCAATATTTAGGGAGGGTAAGCATCCAGTAGTAAGTCTATGTCATATCCAATTGTAAAGCTATTTTTTCAGGCTTGGACTAGGAAAATCCGTGTTTTCCCATGGGCAATTATGCGTCACCTTTTCACGTTTGGGGAAAGGATTGAATCTATTTGTTTTAGCAAAAGACAGGCTAACAAAAATCATTGTGCACCTATTAGCACAACAATAAATAGAAATTCTAATAATAAAAAAATATACATTATAAAAAGTTATAAATTAATGTTATTTAACTCATTCATATAATCAATTTTTTATGTTTTGATAAGTAGCACATGGTTTAAGGTTGCTCGCTTTTCATAACCTGCTTCAGGTACAACCAATTGATACTATAACTCATATCATTATGTATTACATTCTGAATTTAATTAATATGTATTATGGCAAAAGTCAATATGGTATATTTTTTCTGTCTATTTTGATTGTACTAAACACTGCTACAATTATATTCTTTAATAGTTCCTTTTAAATGTGTGTTATTTATATTTAATCTCGCCTCTGCTGAAATAATCCCGTAAGTGCTAAATGAATGAATCATTAATACTTACTGTAGTATCTTGGACTCAACAAACCTGGACTTTACAGTATCCCTTGCTCATGTAACAGGGTACAAGGTAAACAATATATAGGACAGACAGGAAGAAACATTACCACAAGGCTGAAAGAACATATTGCCACAGTAAAGAAAATACAAACAGACAAATCAGCCATAGCAAAACACTTTCACAATACACAACACATTATAGCCTTCGAAGACACCAAAGCCATAGTTAGGATTGACAATTACCACTACAGATCCATCAGGGAGGCTATAGAAATTATAAAACAACCAAATAATATAAACAAAGAAAACGGATACAGACTTAGCAAAAACTGTTACCCTGCACTAAACAACATTAGACAACACAACACATCTCAGACATTCCCCCTCCCCTACCCACTCCACCTGACCATGCCCCCTCGGGCGCTAGCCAATGGGAACACAGATGTTGCCCCCGACGGAAGATTATAAGTTATTGATCCCCTTCTCCACTCTCATTCTTGTATTGGCCCTGAAGAAGCCCACAGCAAGACGGGTGAAAGCTTGGCAGTGGAAAAACCTGTTACATGGTCAAACCTTGAAGAAGAAATGCATATAATGGATTCAGACCAGGTAAGCCTGAAACAACAACTTTAAATTTAGCGTACAGTTATATTTTAAATCCTTTTGGTTTTTAGATTAGCTGAAACGTTTTTATCTTCATCGTAAATTTTGATTTGACTGAATTAAAAAGAAAAGGATATAATAAATTCAACGCATTATAGCTAATGAGCCACAGCAACGCGTGGCCGGGACTGCTCGGATCTATATATAAATACCTATAAAATATATAGTAAGCACTTTCGAACCTAGCAAGTGGCAACTATCTAACGGCAACAAAGTAGGCCATGCTCAGGAGCCTTTGCATTAGAACTTTTAAAGGTTTACAGGTTTTTTTTTTTTGGTTTTTTTCCACAGCAAAGAAAATGGTGTAATGATTGGAGCAGTGCTACAGCATCAAATTTTGACAGAAAGTAAATGACTATCAAAGTTTGGGTACTGTTTTTAAAGACTTTGCAACTTTTCCACATACTAAATAAAAATAAATATGCTGTAATGCAAACCTGTGATGGCTAAGTCGCCCGTTCTAAGATTAAACCTTATCATTCTCGCCTTATCTAAAGCTTTAGCTGCGACAGTGATCAGTTCTCTTCTCCTCTCTTCCAATCTCGGATCGTCCTCAATAATAAAATGATTTTATTTATATTGTTTTATTCATTAATATATTAGCTATATATTATATAAAATAGACAAATACCACACTCACCATGACATCTTGGATAGTCATACCATATACCAATGGATTTATCCTCATTCTTACAAAGAGGTAAGTGTAGCTAAGCCATTCGACCGCCTCATTGACGTTAGAAATAGTCCCAAGGGATATCTGAAACAATTTATATATAATTGTTTATTTAAGAAAACAATTCGAGTCTTTTATTTTCTCCTCCATTCAAAATGTTCTTTTCTTTTTTGTCGAGGGCCCCAAAGTGTTCACACCAAATGACCCAAAATAACATAATTAAAATCTACCAAATTTAAAAGCAATATAAACTAATAACCAGGGATAGGAATTTTATTTAATGAAAATTTCAAAATATGGACATATATTTGCAAATATATGTAATAAAAATATGGACAAAAAAAAAAGAAATGAAAATATGGACTGAAATTTAAATTATTAAAAAAGTTCAGTATTCAAATAAAAAAATAAATATAAGTATTAGAACATTTAAAATAGTTAATTTTGATAAAATATCAAAATAAAATAAAAAGTAGTTAATAATATTTTTGGAAATGTAAGGAAACATTTTAAATTTCCTTACCTTCACTATCAAAAAATTTGCAATTAAGATGCATTCTAAGATTTTTTTTGGAAAATATATAACAATTTGGCCGAAGTAAAGTTTTTTATTTTCTGAATGATTTTTCCATGTTGGCTTATTTTATTTTATGCATCTGTCGACTTATTTTCTACACCTTTCGCCATTTTCAAATGCTGTAAAACCAAAAATCTTTGATCGGTTGAAATGTTTTTATGCAGCACAAACAATACAGGACACCTTCACTGTCTCATTTAAATGTTTTTTCTCCAAACTCCCCGACATGCTTAGCGGCTAAGCTTTTTCTGTTTTCTTTCCTTTTTGGCATTTCACACAGTATAAGCATTGTCGAGGATAAAGCATCTATATAAGAAAAGAGTGGGATCAAAATTCCTGTCGATATTGCTTTGAGGCTTTTGATTTTCTGAGAAATTGTTTAATCCGTACGTTCATTCTCTGCTTTATTCAAGGTATCAATTGAATATGCGTAAAGCAAGTCAATAAGTAACAATAATTTTAAGTAAATTCCCTAAAGGTTGTAAAACATGGAAAAAAATATGTATTAATCGAAAAATATGTAAAAATATTTAAAAACCACAAAATATGGAAAATAAAAATGGTTTATATTATGGTAAAATCCATTTAGAATGCACATACGAGCATTTCTAAGCCTCAGAAGAAAATATGTAAATACATGAAAATCCCATCCCTACTAATAACAACCACTCACCTCAGCATTGAGGTTGTCCGCTAGAAAATTAATAAAATTACTCTCGATCGGAAACTGGTTAGTGAGCAGTGATAAATAATGCGACAGTTTATTATGAGATGTGATGATGATTCCATGTCCAGAGGTATCGAACTGCGGCCTCCCGGCTCGTCCGAAAATTTGAAGCACGTCCAAGATTCCCAAATCGATGAAGGAACCATGTTTAGCATCGTAAATCTCAGTCCCCTAAAACACAAACAAAATGTAACAAAGTAAAAGAAAAAATAATAATAATGAACATTATTTATTTTTTTAATTATTAAAATTTTACCTAGTTAACAAGCTTCTTTTTTTTTCTCACTCTACTCAAACACGGTGATAAAAAAACAAAACATATATTTACAATAATCATAAAAAAAAAAAAATTAGTACAATTAATCATGGGGCGAGAGGGAATCTCACAGCTACAGAACAATATGATTAGTAAGGGAGGTATGTGTATAATGAAGGACTATTGGGAACCAAACCCCAACTAGAAAATAAAGCAGGGTTCGAAAGAGACAGATCGAAGTCCAGGAATAAAAATGAAAGGGAACTTCTATTTTAAATGGTTATAATATATGCTTTGTAAGGAAATCTGGAAAACTGTCAAGAGGTTTTAGAACGGAATCGGGAGTTAGACAGGGGGATGGCCTTGCCTGTCTTCTATTCAACTTTTCTCTTGAAAAGGTAATTAGAGACGCCGGGATCCAGGCAGAAGGAACGTTAATAAACAAATCAACACAAGTTTCAGGATTTGCGGATGACCTGGACATTGCCGGAAGATCCCTCAACGCTGTGAAGGATAAATTTCGATAAAACAAAATACATAAGCACCCAACCTCCAGAGGAAGGTGCAGAAACATATGTTACGATAGGTACACGCCGAATCGAAAGGGTAAAATCATTTATCTACTTAGGATCCCAAGCGAACCACCAAAATAATATATAAGAGGAAATAGAGCGGCGCATTCTTTCCGTGAACCGCACGTACTTTGCACTTCAACAGCACATAAGGAGCAGCATATTGTCTAAAGCATCTAAACCTAGAATCTACAAGACGCTTAATAGACCTGTACTGACGTACAGTTCAGAATGCTGGACGATGATGAAAGCCCAAGAAGAAGCCCTCCTGAAATTCGAAAAGAAAGTACTCTGCAGGATATATGGAGAGGTATTTGAGCAGGGATCCTGGAGGAGAAGAACAAATGCAGAAATAAGTGGTAGGTGGGTCAATCCGTTTGAAGTGGTCCAATCTAGTTGCTTCAACATTTTTATTTTTTTAAATATTTTTACCATTGAAAGAGCAATGCATCAGAAGTACAAAAGTGCAATTAGTTTATTTTTTTAATTTTTATTTTTCCAATGGCGGCCATATTATTTTCGAAAAACCGCGTATTTTTAGCTATTTCAGTGCTCTGCTACAAATCAAATATCTCCTCTTTTACTCATCCTAGAATATTCAAGTAAATTCGAATCTCTTTAGAAAGGTCTGATCTTTAATAAAGGTTATTACAACTATGAACTTGAAACTAAGTATTAAGGTCCAGGTACACCTTCAAAGTTTCAAGCGGTAATTTAAAAAAAACGGGTTTTCAAAAATTATTTTTTACAAGAAGGCAAATGACTAAGTGTTTGTTATTTTTTTATTTAATGGATACAGGTAGGCTCTATAAATTCACAAAGTTTCAAGCTGTGGACTTGCACAGTTTTTACAATACAAATTTTTGAAATCTTGAAATTTCCAAAATTTCAAAAGTTTAAAGCTTTATATCTCTGTTGGGCAAGAAAATAAAAATTTGAAATTTAGCCCAGATTTAGTTCCTGGTTAGAGGATTGAACTGTCAAAAATTCATATTGTGGACTCAACTATTTGCAAGGATATAAAACATTGAAAAGTACTAAAATACGTATTAAATCCAAAATGCTAAACAGAGTATATTATTTTCTGTTCGTTTCCACGAAATGAACTGTCAAAAGTTTAAGCATTAATTTCTCTGTAATGCATGAAAATAAAAATTTGAAATTTGGCCCAGATTTAGTCCTTGGGTAGTGGATTGAACTGTCAAAATTTCATTTCGTGGAAACGAACAGAAAATAATATAGGCTGTTTAGCGTTTTGGATTTAATACGTATTTTAGTACTTTTCAATGTTTTATATCCTTGCAATTAGTTGAGTCCACAATATGAAATTTTGACAGTTCAATCCTCTAACCAGGAACTAAATCTGGGCTAAATTTCAAATTTTTATTTTCTTGCCCAACAGAGATATAAAGCTTTAAACTTTTGAAATTTTGGAAATTTCAAGATTTCAAAAATTTGTATTGTAAAAACTGTGCAAGTCCACAGCTTGAAACATTGTGAATTTATATTGCCTACCTGTATCCATTAAATAAAAAAATAACAAACACTTAGTCATTTGCCTTCTTGTAAAAAATAATTTTTGAAAACCCTTTTTTTTTAAATTACCGCTTGAAACTTTGAAGGTGTACCTGAACCTTAATACTTAGTTTCAAGTTCATAGTTGTAATAACCTTTATTAAAGATCAGACCTTTCTAAAGAGATTCGAATTTACTTGAATATTCTAGGATGAGTAAAAGAGGAGATATTTGATTTGTAGCAGAGCACTGAAATAGCTAAAAATACGCGGTTTTTCGAAAATAATATGGCCGCCATTGGAAAAATAAAAATTCAAAAAATAAACTAATTGCACTTTTGTACTTCTGATGCATTGCTCTTTCAATGGTAAAAATATTTAAAAAAATAAAAATGTTGAAGCAACTAGATTGGACCACTTCAAATGGATTGACCCAGGTAAAAAGATCTTTATGTCATCACGTACATCAAATTTGCACAACTCTGCTGGGCTGGGCATGAACCACGGCGAGATCCCTATAAAAATTATGTCGGAACAAGCATATGGAACAAGGGGAGTAGGACGTCCCAAGCTTCGCGGGAAGGATTGTGTGGCTGCCGACTCCAGAAAGCAAAGAAATTGGAAGGCAGTGGCACGCAATAGAGAGGACTGGCAATCCTTATTGGATCAGGCTATGACTCATCAAGTTGGTCGTGATGCCAGATAAGAAGAAGTATTTTAAATGGTAAGAAATTTTTGTGAAAGAAAATCTCATATTAAAAAAGTTCAATAAAGATTACTTTGAAAAATAACAATAAATAATATTACATAACTAAAAAGTACATACCCTGATAATAACAGCATGTGCAGGAAGATTGACACCCCAAGCGAGAGTCGACGTACACACGAGCACCTTGATCATTCCCAGTCCAAAATATTTTTCAACCAATGACCTAAAATGAAGAAGAATTTCAGATTTTTTTTCTGAATAATCTATATAAATAAAGATGAAATGCTGTTTGTTTGTTCTTTATAGAAATCCATATTGTTTGCCCTAAATTCTCCAAATTTCGCTCAGTGGTTCTTTCATACAAGGTGCGAACATCTGTGCATATTAAAATTATATAATTTCAGCCGATCTCTGGGTATATTCTTTATTGTTATAAAAATCGTTATGATCTCGATTCACATTGGTTTTTTTCGAAATTGACCTTAAAATGAAATTCCCCGGGTGAAACCGGGATAAACAGCTAGTAGTAAATATAGAAGGAAAATTATTTTATCGAATAAGAAACATTTTTTTCTGAATTATATTTAATTGATAAGGATTATTTCGTATCAAATCAATGAAGGTCTTAACCTTTAGGTCTTGGATTTTAATAATTTTTTCCATTCATCAATGCCAAAAAAAATAAATAAATAAATAAAAATTAGATTTTTCCAACTTAAAGTTTTTGAGATATAAATTTTTTAAGTAATAAAAAAGAAAAGAAAAATGGTGTGTTTTAAAAACAGTTTTTGGGTTATATCTCAAAAACAATTTGAAATATTAAGCTGCCTAAAATATTACAAGTATAAAATTTTTCGGTATTTTAAAAAAAAAAAAAAAAAAAAAAAAAAGATAACTGAAAATCCAGACTATTAATCAACCTAACGTAAAAATATAATAAGTATTAAAAAAACTAACTTGTTTTTCGAATTTTGAAAAAACATTACTTTTGAATTTTTGCAAAATAAATATGTTATTCAAGCATTTTATAGCTAAAAGTGTGCTAAATTTCAAAATGGGAAAACATTGCTTTTTCAAGATAAAAAATATTGACATATAATCGGTGCGTTTTTGAAATATTTTTTTCAGCTAGATCTTAAAAACTATTTATGCTAAAAAGCTTAACAGGCATTATTTTTTTATTATTAATAGTACACCCACCAAGACGATCTCATAAATATATATTTTTGTATAATTAAATGGAGCTTTAGAGCCTTTGGCTAAAGGCCCATCATTCCTTTAATCCCTGGGCCCGAATAATTTTAAATTTTGAATTAATTATGCACTAACGACCCTATCTAAAGGAAAATTAACGGATGAATATGGTTTTACCGAAAGCTCCATGTAATTATACAAAAAATATATATTTATGAGATCGCCTTGGTGGGTGTATAGCGCAACAACTTAAGTAATTTACCTGAGGGCGGAGCTTAAATAAGCCATGCGTACTTCTCCTTTGGCACTAAATTTGAAGTCTGTCAAGTTATGCTATCAATGATGACAAACAGATAGAGAGGACATAGAAATCAATACAAGGATACTATATTTCAGGAAATAATTATCATTGGCAATAAAAAAAGGTTCAGAAATAAATTTACTATCAATATTCAAATTATTATTCCAAAACATTATTTACTAAAAATAAATATTTAAATTTTATAAATTCTAATAAAAATTTGAAATGTAAAAATACAAAACAATTTTTTTGTATTTTTTGCTGCATTCAGTGTACTTAAAGTAGGACATTCCTTCTTAGATATATAAAAAATCATGTTATTTTTCTTCTTATCAAAGATTCTGTAAATGAATCAATATTAATCTTTGCGCTTTTCACTTTTGCTCTTTTTGTTGGTGTGGAAAAAATATAATTTTCCATTTTCTGACCTTCTTTCACTATTTTAATCACAGTAAGTTTCGAAAACTGCGATATTTCACATACTACATCTAAAATATTGTAATCTAGTCTATGTATCTCCTTGTTTTAATTTTTAGGAAGTCATGAATACGGAAAACCACTGCCTTGCCTTTTGATCACTTTAGTAGATTTTCCCGTCTCTTTCTTCTTAGGAGTCTCGTAACTGCATGAGGGTGTTGACATTTTTGCGGTTAGATCACAATCAAACCAACAAAAACAAAGTATAGCAAAAACTAACAACGAAGTAAGGTACCCTAACTGTTACAGTGCCTTTCTATTGGCCACTAAAATGACGTCACAGTTCGCGCATGCGATTCCCAGGTAAATTACTTGAAGAGTCGAGCTATACTATTAAAAATATTTTCAACGATCTACCTACTACTTAGATGCATTCTTTTTTTAAAAAGTTTTCTATGCTCTTTCTTCCGATATACAACATAACTATGTCCTAGAAATATAATATTGAAAAAAAAAATAATAAAAACTTCATTTTTAAATTTTAAAATGATATGCTATTTTGCAATAAGGTGGCTAAACATGTGTTGAATTTCAAAGTATACAAACTTTGAAATTCAGACCTAAAGGTTTAGACCTTCATTGATTTGATATGGCATATAACCCATAATTAAAAATTAAACATATTAAAAAAAATTAAATATCAATAAAACTTACGGGGTCACCTGTAGTGTAGTGGTTAGCATGGCAACCTTCAATACTAAAGGTCATGGGTTCGCGACCCGCGGTGGCTCGAGGATTTTTTAATGGGAGTAAAAAATCCTTAGCCATGCCATCCCTCGGATAGGAGATAAAATGGAGGTCCCGAGCCTGTACGATGTCAGGTACTTGTTAAAGATCCCTATCCTAATTAAACCTGGATAGGCAAAATTAAAGACTCCCATGGTAGCATCGTACGATTAGCCATAGTAGCATAAATGGACGTTAAAAAAACAAACAAACAATAAGACTTATAGTTGATAACGTGCTTCACCTGTCAGGCCTGAAAAGACCAGCGTGATGGACAGAAAAGCCAGCATTAAATAGTTCAGCAAGTTGCTTCGACTTCGCCTTGGAGAAGGCCTGCAGGCCACCAGTGAACGCAGCCGAGCTTTCGGGAGTAAACGATCCTATATCACCTTTCTGGCGAGCCATTTCCAACAAGACATTTGCAGTCCTCACTGTAGCATTCCTCGCATGGACGAAGACCATGACCTGAAACGAATGCACACACATACAGACCTCAAATAAATTTTTGTTTTCATTGTTAAGTAAAATATTTTATTGGGTAATATGATGTCTAATTACGATTAGCTAGTGAATTAAAATTAATTTACCTACACTTGCAGAAAAATTAATAATGTGGGACATTTATTTTTAAGGTCATAAAAAATTTGCTTTAATGGTACAGATTTGTTTGATGGGATCAATTCCACAATTTAGCAGCCAATGCAAGTCCCATCTAGTTTTTTTAGTCATTGAGAAGGTCAGACAGAAGGGGTACATTGGCCCAAGAAGATCAGATATCTCATCTTCCTGCCAAGTAGGATTTTAAACAATTTTGATACTTAGTTAATGTTTTTGAAGGTGACGCTGTCGCATAATCAGTCGGAAACAGATCATCAAAACTTTGTTACAGTTTTTTTGTAAGGTCAGTCCCAATATTTAAGTTACTTAACATTTTCCAGCAGCTTGTCGCTTTAAGATTTCTAAATCTGTTTTTAAAATAAAGGGTTTTATGAAAATTCATTTAGAGAAATTTAAGATAATCAATCAAGAAAATGTAATGGAAAAAAAGGCATGAAAAAGCATCTAGTATTAATACATTTAACTTTGAAGGCCTCGAGGCCATCTTCTTTTCAGAAGCAGAGGAAGATTGGCAGGATAAATGAGGAAGTGAGGCTGGAAGAAGTGGGTTCTTCGGATGAGTCGGGAGTTTATTATGAAAGGACTAGATCTGTATCGGGGAAATATGCAACATTATAAGGTCTTTGAGGGACAGGATCCTGCTATCCAGCATTTTTACTTTGTTTTTTGCAGTACGTATCTAACGATACTTGATAAATTTTAGTGTTTCATACATTGGTACATATTTAATTATATTTTTTAAACAAATTAAGTTTAAGAACAACCTTTCAACCTTGTTTTAATTTAAAACGTTCTTAGTAAAAAATGTCAAATAACATCATATTGTAACGCCCAACAACAACAATTTTAATTTTTGAACTATTTAATTAGAAGATAAAAGATTCGACCACGGCCGGTAATCGAACCCAGGTCCTCTGTATCTAGGTTGCAGCGCTCTTACCACTGAGCTAACCGTGGGGCCACCCCCAACTGTGATCGAATCTTTCTCTTCTGTGTCCCACCCACCAGGTCTCGCCATCACGGTTGGGACGGCCGCACGGTTAGCTCAGTGGTAAGAGCACTGCAACGTAGATACAGAGGACCTGGGTTCGATTACCGGCTGTGGTCGAATCTTTTATCTTTTAATTAAATAGTTTAAAAATTATAACTTAATTATCTAACGATAACTAATGACTAAATAACAACAAATTTATTTATGTAAAATTACAATAAAAAAAATGTCTAACGAACAAAAAGAACACAAATAATACCAGTTGCAAAACGGGAAAATTAAATTTTTACTTAACAGTGACACTTCTATTTTTATTTATTTATTTATTACACCCTTCCTTGCCTTGAAGGCTAAACGGGTTTGGCAGTGGTGACATACTCTAATGAGTACGTCACTCCTGCAAGTAAACTTAAATGTCATCATCAACTTTTCATATTATTTTTCCTGTCTTCCTTCTTCACGGTTGCCTTCCTCTTTCTACCCTTCGGGATAAATTGAAGTGATCATAGCCAACAGCAGCTTTCCACCCGTACACAAAGGCCTTATAGTACAGGTAGTTGGCTGATGTTACAATTCTTTTTCAGTTGTGTGACACAAAAGTAACTGCATTCTTCACTGTTCAGGGTAACACTAACCCACAACTCGATCACTCACATTTATATATATATATATATATATATATATATAGACTGGTATCGACCCAACTAGAAGAGCCTAGATCTATCCAAACATATGACCACATACTAATCATAGTGACCACTCCATGAAATTCTAGAAAAAAAAAAAAAAAACCTGTACCACTACAACCCATAAAGGGTCTTGGGTGCAGTACTATGTAAGGAAGAGTACTGTTTCTTGGTCAGCGGTCGTGCAAGGAGGTGATTTGACCGTGATGATCACGCTCAACCGCCAGGTTCTTTCCCCTTAATTTTTCAATTAAGGGTACCCACTTTATAGAGGCTGGGTTTGCCCCAGGAGGGTCTCTCGGCCCACGACGACGAACTAGTGGCGAATAATAAAGATATCATAAGCCATGTCAGATTCGAACTCGGGACCTTAAGCACAGCAGTCCACTGCCTTACCAGTGGGCTACCCCGCTCCCCATGAAATTCTAGAACTTTGTACAATATAACAGAAATCAACATCTGTTTTGGTTTTTCTGTCTGAATATTATGGAAACTGACATTAATTAAAATAACCTAACGATTAATTATAATTGTTATTTAAACATTGGCATAGCCAAACAGTGCACATAGCCACACACAAAAAAAAAAAAAAAAAAAAAAAAAAAAAAAAACATTGGCAAAATAATATGTTTATACTTACAAAAAACAAAACATAAAGCGAATATAAAAATACCTGGTGACCTTTGCGGACCATTTCAACCACTTTATCGTAGCAAACCATATCCATATCAGCCATTTGTTGGAGAGCTTTGGTAGCCTTCACGCCAATAAATGTCTGGCGTAGGGGGACCGGTCGAAAACGGCTGTCGAAATAGAACAGACCTACGTGAGGGTTGACACGGAGGAACCTCGCCACATCAATGTAGTTAGGCAGAGTAGCTGAGAGGCCTACGATCCTGATCATCGTTTGCGAAGATTCGACCTGCATTAAAATGAAAAATAAACAAATTCAATAAATTTTAAGTAAAACAAAAAAAAAAAGAAATGATAAAGAATAAATATAGTAGACAATAATACAGGGTGACCACGAGGAACATTTACATTTTAGAAATAAAAAAAACAATATTAATTTTTCTAGATACTATTTATTTAACTTAAGTTACATAGTTGTGGGTATACGCCATTTACTTTAGATAGAGAAAATGATGTCAGTAAGGTGACGTCCTTCTTCCCTGAGGCAATTTTCTATTCAGTCCAGGAAGCTCCTTCATACTCGTTTCAGTGATCAACGCCATGTCAGTATGTATCGCCGCTTTCAAGTCATCTAAATTATGGGGTTTATGTCGATAAACTTGCTCTTTCAAATGTCCCCACAAATAAAAATCACACATGTTAAGGTCCGGAGATCGAGGAGGCCAGTGGACATCTCCAAATCTTGAAATCAGGTGACCTGGAAACACGTTCTGCAGCAGGTTCATTGAAATTTTGGCAGTATGAGCAGTTACTCCATGTGAAACCATATACCATCTTGCAAGTGTAGCCTGTACAGTTGTGGGAGAAAAAACGTGTTGATCATATCCATGTTTGTCTCAGGGAAGAAGGACGTCACCTTCCTGACATCATACCCTAAATTCGTAAGGGTATCATCCAAATCCTTACGAATTTAGCAATTTTTAGACTGCTTGCTAGTCTAACAGTCCCATCAAAAAGTCTAACGTACATAATTATCTTATTATCGGGTTAAACGATAATTATATACTTAATTAACTATAATTTCAAAAATATCATGTTCATTATTATTTATTTGTTTTATATGGTCAGTTTATCAAATAAAAGACAATATATTTATTTAATAGCTTTATCATTAATTTAACTTTTTTTTTTACATCTCATTATAAATTTTCCATACCTGACGTAATGTTCTAGCAACCAGGGCTTCAACAACAGGTCCCCGATCGCCATGAAGAAGATGAACTTCATCTATTATAAGAAGCTTGACTAACCGAGTAAGAGCAACATCACCTTTATATTTAAAAATCAATAAATAAATATTAAAAAATTATTAATAGAAATAAGTAAAAAGTTAATAAATCATAATTTAAAAAAATAAAAATTACCAGTTCCCTTCCTGGTAACAACATCCCATTTTTCAGGCGTCGTTACGATCATTTGAGTTTGAAGTATTTCGTTCTTAGTCAATTGCATATCCCCCGTCAGTTCTCGAACCGTCAATCCCAAGCAACCCAATTTTTTGTTGAAATTCGCAGTCATTTCTGCCGCTAGAGCCTTCATCGGTGCTACATATACAATCTGAAATGAAACATTATAAACGAGTTAGAATTAATAATACACAATTTTCATTTACACATGATAGATAACCCTAAATCAGACATGAAGGATTAGGATAAATTCAGAGAATTCACAGTGTGTATGTAAGCTTTGGTAGAATTTTTTTTGTGGCTATATGCACCTCGACCACCAATGGTCTATTGGTGCGCCTATATTTATGACTGAGTATTAAATTATTATTATCAGAGCATCAGTGAATTTTAATAGGCTTTTTAGATTAACTAGATCATTAAGACCTGGATCAGGTTTGATTTCCTAGCCAAAGAATCCAAATCTTAGTCGATCACTTGAACAGATATGATAAGCAGTTTCCCTCTCTTTGCCACAGAATTTAGAGAAGGGTGACTCTGCCAGCTTGAGTTTATACATGTGTTTATTAAGTTTGCAGTGTCCCGTGTAGTTCGCTATAATTTTTTTGAATACCTTTTATTTTCATTATTTTAATTTTCAGCTATATAGAAATTATTTCTACTTTCTTAACACTTTGGCTGCCATGTCACCTGAAATCGAGAACTGTTATATTGTCAGAGAATTAAATATTAAAATTGTATCGAAACGAGAGTGTTATTGTCGAGTATTCTTTTTCGGCTTGTTAAAATGTTAAAGATCTAATTATTTGGCCAGGAGGCATTATAGTGCAAACCGACGATAGTACACGCCATCCACTCAGGCAGTCAAGTACGGGCCACCGGTGGTACGTGAATGTGTTAAGAAGAATATGATGATTAAATTAGAATTAAATCATAGGTTCATTAGAACACTAAGCAAGTAGTGGATAGTTTCTCTACACCCCATATTAATCACATATATAAAACAATAAGAAGATATAAAACCAAAGCTAATAAAAATTTTTTATTTAATTTTTAACTCGTCCAATTTCAAACGGTCAGAAAATTATAATCTATATAAATAAAGATGAAATTCTGTTAGTTTGTTTGTTTGTTCTTTATAAAAATCCATACCTAAATTCTCCAAATTTTGCTCAGTGGTTCTTTCATACCAGGTGCTAACACCTATCCATATTAAAATTGCATAACTTCAGCCAATCTCTGGGTATATTCTTTATTATTATAAAAATGATCTCGCTTAACATTGGTTTTTTTATGAAATCGACTGCTTCATTAGAAAAATTAAATTGCCCGGGTGAAACCAAGATATGCAGCTATCTATATAAATAAAGATTAAATTCTGTTTGTTTGTTTGTTCTTTATAGAAATCCATACAGTTTGTCCTAAATTCTCAAAATTTCGCTCAGTGGTTCTTTCATACCAGGTGCGAACACCTATCCATATTAAAATTGCATAACTTCAGCCAATCTCTGAGTATATTCTTTATTATCATAAAAATGATCTCGCTTTACATTGGTTTTTTTACAAAATCGACCGTTTGAGTCGAAAAAAGTCTCATTTTAAAGATTTAAAAAAATGAAATTCGCCGGGTTAAACCGGTATATGCAGCTAGTATTCAAATAATAATAAACAGCAAATAAATTTAAATATACCTAATTATCTTTAAAAAAAAAAAAAATTCTGAATAGGCATTATTAAAACATAATTACCTTGAACTGATCCTTCTTGATTATATCGTTGACGATGTTCTGCCGTATTGTATGCATCACGGTGAGAAGAGCTATATTAGTTTTTCCAGCACCAGTCGGGGCACAGATCAACAAGTTCTCGTTGGTATTGTAAGCCGTTGGGAATACGACAGATTGTATCCTGTTCAGGTGGGTTATACCAGAGAAAGCAAGTTTCCCATACTACATAGAATAAAACAAAATATATGGAATACTTTATTAGATCAAAATAATAAAAATGCATAATAAAGGTCTGGCCACACATGTCCGCACCGGATCCGCACCGTAGCAATAATACAGGTTATGTTCAGAATATTTTTAATTTAACTTACATATTACCTTTAGTTATGCCTAAAGTTCAAGCCACACATGTCAGACACAGGCCACTTTATGCATAACTAAAGGTAATATGTAAGTTAAATTAAAAATATTCTGAACATAACCTGTATTATTGCTACGGTGCGGATCCGGTGCGGAAATGTGTGGCCAGACCCTAACACAAAAAAAAAAAAAAAAACGCAATATTTAATGCATAATAATTGTTTATGTTAATTAATTAATATTAACAACATTAATACTAAATAATATTAGTTAAAGTGAGCTCAAGATATTAAATTAACCAATATTCTAAAGGAACATTTAAAAAAACTATTTATATTTTTTTAATATAATTATTATTAACACGTTAGGTGCGGCGGCGTATTTTAGGGGTATCCTGAATTGGACGGTATCGGTCCCCGGGGGTTGGACTGCTGGGATGAGCGACAGACGATATCGGGCGTCAGGGTCCGATGGGAATGCTCTAATGAAAGTGTTATTTTTTTTCCTGAAAAGTGAATTAAATGAGCTTCTCAGGGGCAATATCTCTTGGTAAGGATTGAAACTAGACATAAAAGGCGCAGGACATCCCCCGGGGGCCGATACAGGCCATACTTTATCGAAAATAGCATTAAACTGCTGGAATTTTGAATTATCATTTATATTGATAATTTTTGCAATGTTAAAACAATTTTTAGGAGTCTTTTACTGCTTTACAACCACTTACTCTATGATAAAAAAAAATTCTTTTTAAAGAAATGAATTTATATAATATAAATAAAGCAAATATCACCAAGTTTTATTTATAATTACCGACATAGTAAGAAGTATTAAAAAAACATATATTGTTTCTTTTCCCATATTTAGGCAAAAATTAAAGAATGTCAAAGAAATCAAATATAACTACTACTTAAATTAAATTTATTTAATTTAAATGTACTACTAAAAAACACGTGAAAATGATATAAAATTTATTAAGTAAAGTCCCCCCTCCGGTTGATCGATTTTGACGAAATGTTGGCTATCACATCTTTGGCATATACGTACATCAAATACTCAGTTTAATCAAAATCGTTAGAGCCGTTTTTGAGAAAATCGAAAAAATGTAAAAAGTTATTAAATAAAGTACCCCCTCCGTTTGACCAATTTTGATGAAATTTTTGCTGTCACATCGTGGGCATATACATACACTAAATACCTAATTTCAGATTCGCAAGGTTTATAGTTTTAGAGCTAGTCTGTTCACTCACTCACTCACTCACTCACACTCACTCACACACACACTCACACTCACGCTCACACTCACCACACACGCACGCACAGACCATTTTGCAGGACTTGGTTATTTGGACTCAGGGGACCCCAAAATGTGTATTTCTGTTGAAAAACCGGAAGTCGAAATTTTTCACGATCGCAATATTTTCCCTTACTATATATTTCATATATAGGTAAGTGAAAATTTGAAAATGGAAAAGAGTATGGCTTGTGGTTAATGAAAGCAAAACAAAATATCTGAAATTATCCTCAGCAGCGAACAGAAGATCCTGCAGCGACTTTCATTTCAGGAATTTTAAGTTTGAAAATGTGTCCACATTTGTATATCTTAGGTCCGCCTTAAATAATGAAAACATAATCAGCCAAGAAATTAATAGCAGGATAATGGCTGGTAATAGAGCCTATTATGCAAACATTAAACTTCTCAGGTCTTAACTGCTATCAAAAGAAACTAAGTTAAAACTACATAAAACTCTTATTAGACCAGTAGTCACCTATGTAGCAGAAACCTGGTGTTTGTCACAGGAAGATTGCCATAAACTGATGGTATTTGAAAGGAAAATAATAAGAAGGATTTGCGGTGCTACAAGACTTAACGGTGAATGGAGAATTAAGAGTAACAAGGAAATTGAGACAATATTAGAAAATAAAAACATTGTTAATTGCATAAAGACAAGCAGGCTGAGATGGGCAGGACATGTGGCCAGAATGGAGGATGAACGCGCACAGAAGAAAATATTAGAGGCCCAATTCAGTGGAAAAAGAAAGAGGGGAAGACCGAGAAGTAGGTGGAAGGATGAAGTGGAAAGAGATGCGAAGAAGCTCGGAGTTCAAAATTGGAAGAGAGAAGCGCAGGACAGAGAGAAGTGGAGGAGAATAACTCAGGAGGCCAAGGGTCATGCTGCCCTCTAGCGCCAGGGAGTTAGTTAGTTAGTTAGGTAAGTGAAATTAAAAAATATATTTTCTTTATTATTTGAAAGTATGTAAGCTAAAAACGGATACGAACATGTTTTACACTGAACTTTTATTTATACAGAATTTTTGAACAATTCTTGTGCTTTCTAGGGAAACAATACACCATCGAAGAAGATTGATAATCGATTTCATTTGAGAACTAACAAAACTTCTGTGCCATAAAAGTACTTACAGTATCCAACGAAGATATCGGGACCAACGTGTTACCGACAGACAGCGGACCCGGTGAAGACACTGGTATGTCAACTTCCTCGTATTGTTTGTTATCCACCCTCTTTACATCTTCAGGCAGCATTATCCTACTACCCGAGATATAACCTAAACAATAGAATGCAAATAGAGTATTTATTAAAGCAGTAAAGGAACACAAATGTTAAGAGGATGAATTGTTGAAGACAATCGATTAGTAAAAAAAGAAGTCAAGCTTTATATAAGATATTAATAATAACTATTTAAAACACATACTTACCTATTTCAGAGTAAACTTGCTAACTAAACTAAATTATATATATGCTCTGATTCAAGTTATCCTGAGATGGGCACAAGCAGGGAATTCTTGCAGTTGCATGGAATCAGTAAATCAAAGATTCGATTGAAAATAAAACCATGATCAGCGACAGATTTTGCACGATATTTGGGGGTTCATGAGCCCCTGTCACATAATCACGTGGCTGACAGGATTGTTTTTTAATGAGATTGTTATCTTGTATGAAGAAGGGCTGCGATCTTACTAAACAACTTAAAGTGTTATGTTTCGGGCATAGTAACTACCTAATTGCATTATTTGTTTAAAAATAAATAAAAATTGAAAATTCTAAATATTTGGGGAGGGGGGGGGGGGTGAACCTATGAGCTGCCCCGGATCGGCCCTTGACAATGATGGAAATTCTTCATTTTTAAAATTTACAAAAATATGCAAAATTGATTTAAACATTCATATCTTAAAGTTCTCAAAGAGGGGAAAAACAAAAAACAGTGCACATTATTTTGCCTATTTTACTTATACATCATTTTGGCATGTAGGAATACACCATTGTACGAATGAAGGATTGTACAAATGCACCATCTTTATTCCTTTTTTTATTTTTATGTCATTCACATGTATCCTTACTATTAACTACCAATTTGACACTCAATCTGTGAATATGCGTGCCTTTGAAAATTATCTGTTTATAATTTTGGTACTACTACACCTATTCCCCTGCTGGGTTTGACAGCTGATAAGCACGCTGCTACCTGTTGGTCACCATGCGAACTACCATCCCCACCACCTTTCCCCTATTGCCCCTCCTGTTTGAAAAATAACCGCCTTGCCTAAGTATTACGTCATTTTTACGTCACACACTATCTCACCCCTTCTGAAAGGAACACATCGATTTTGTGCCAGTCGATATAATTATCTAACTTTTAAAATACCCGCGTCTCCCCACCAATTCTTCCATCATACTTTACTTACTATCTATTTCTCCGAATATTTCGAAGAATCAGTATTTCGAACTATATTCGGAGTTGCTGAATAATTCAAACCTATACCATAACCTTCTTTTTCATTAAACTTTCATTTTAAAAACCACTTCGATCAGTATTTTAGTAATAAACCCTAGACATTCTATGAACATGAACGATGGGAAAAATTCATATTAAGTAATAGTCAATGTATTGTACTTTATTAATGTAAATAATCGACTGAGTTTAATTTTACCCTAAAAACCTAATACAAATAATCGACTGAGTTATATTTCACCCTGAAAAACCTATTTGACAACCTAATAACATTTTTATTTCTCACAAAGGAGACTTAGGATATTTTTGGGGTTTATATGCATCACTTAATTAAGAGTTAGCTTCTATGCTATGATATTTAACTCTTATTTATGCTATTGCTAGTTAATTAGTGGGCTTTATTAAAGATGGAAATGGTTGCTCTCAAATAAATTATTATTTAATTTAGCTTATTTTGCAGCAACCTCGACCATCCTCCGCTTAAACTGTGTTTTCTTTTTTTCTCTGCTTGTAATTCAACGATCAACTACCAACACCTCAACTCTTATTTACATTCTTTTTTTGGTTCCTGCAGGATGACAGTTTAAAATAAGAAAAACAATTTTAATTCATAAAACAGCAACGAGACCATGAGCATCATTGATGACAAAATTTCCTGAATGAAAATGGCCTTCGGTTGAGGCATCATATCAAATAAACACTGCCCATATTTCTATGAGCTTCTCCATACTGGAACATACCACTTACCTTTTTTAAAATAATACAACAAAATATGGCGACAAGGACTGATATTTTCTTCCATACTCACAGTGCAATAGCGAACATAGTAATAGGGTAGTTTCACAAAATGCATCAAAAATCCTCTCTTTCTCTTTATATTTAAGCTGTAAATTTCTTTTTATTGTGTTAACTGATTTTTATCATATCTGGGTACCAACAGAGTATCTATTTCTTCCTCCTAGGTAGTAGTCCTTTATGTTCTCTTAAGATTCTAAAATAACTTTCTGTTTTGGGATGTAATCTTTTAGACTTTTTACTAATAGAGTTCTTTAAAAAAAATTATCCCATAATAAATGATTTATCTGCCACACAAATGGTAAATATCGTGATATAGTCTGTATCAGAGGTAATGTAATAAAATATAAGCCAAATTATTTCTGCAAAGAGCAGGTAAAGTTAAGTACACTCATTTTTCAAATGTTTTTACTCCAAAATTTTATTCATATTCATAAATTTAAAAATAATTGTGCTGTTTAGTGAAAATCCCTGTTGGAGCTAAGATAATTGAAAATTAAATAATTGAAAATTAAAATTTTTTCTAAATGTGGGATCTTCATAATTTCAAAAATATTTTCTAATGTCATGGTACATATAGCAATATTGTTATCATGGGATGAGCAGATACAGGGCTTCTGAAATACACCAATGGTAAAATGAATCAAATTTGTGAAATTCTATTTTTTAATTACTAATTCTGCTAGGCAGTATATTAAATACTATTAAATTCATAAAATGGAAAGGCTACTTCATAATACCATGTTTTGAAACATCTGTTTAAAAGAAAACTGAAGCTGATTTATCAACAAGTAGAGGGATATCCCCTTATAAAAGGTGGAAGCTGATTGGAAATGCAGACAACACCACTCATTCATAGCCAATTCAGCATTAGATTTACTTGTAAGAAGTTCATTTGACGGTTCATGTAGTATTGCATCTCTAGAACATAACCAATTTTTTGGACACTGCGCTTTTCCTTCCTAATTTCACACTATTTATCATCTGCATAATAAATCCCACTGAAAAGATAATAAAAATGGATTGTTTTAACAAGCCTAATCACTTCCATGCAAGAAAAGGTTCAAGAAATGTTACTTCATGAATGGGTGACTTCCACATGAACACCTGATGATGATTCCAGGAACACCTGAAATATCCAAGGTCTGTGACGGTTGCAGACAGCACCTGACAAAGTTGATAAATGAAAAACGTCGAGAAAGTTTAAAGTGAAAATAAGGAATAGGTGAACCATATTACTGGAAAGGGAGACTGGAGACTAGACTCAGGCATCAAATTAGAATTGAATAGAAAAGCAAAAAAATGGATACTAACATAATATATACAACAAATTTGCTGAAAAAAAATTATTTTTAAAGAAATTAGGTATATGTCAAATACAGTAGGGATTTCATGATGTTAACATAATGTGGATTTACATAAATTGTGGATATTATGTAATATCAAAAAGATAGACAAAATTAACAGTAGTTCTTAGCTCCAACAGGGATTTTCACTAAACAGCACAATTATTTTTAAAATGATGAATATGAATACAATTTTGGAGTAAAAACATTTGAAAAATGAGTGTACTTAACTTTACCTGCCCTTTGCAGAAATAATTTGGCTTATATTTCATTGCATTACCTCTGATACAGACTATACCACGATATTTACCATTTGTGTGGCAGATAAATCATTTATTATGGGATAATTTTTTTTTAAGAACGCTTATTAGTAAAAAGTATAAAATATTACATACCAAAACAGAAAGTTATTTTAGAATCTTAAGAGAACATAAAGGACTACTACCTAGGAGGAAGAAATAGGTACTCTGTTGGTACCCAGTTTTGATAAAAATCAGTTAACACAATAAAAAGAAATTTATAGCTTAAATATAAAGAGAAAGAGAGGATTTTTGATGCATTTTGTGAAACTACCCTATTATTGTGTTCGCTATTGCACTGTGAGTATGGAAGAATATATCAGTCCTTGTCGCCATATTTTGTCGTATTATTTTAAAAATGGTAAGCATACTGGAGAAGCTCATAGAAAAATTTGCAATGTTTGAGGATACAATGCCTTAACCGTCAAAATGCCTGTCAAAATTGGTATGCCAAATTTCATTCAGGAAATTTTGCTATCAATGATGCTCCACAGTCTTGTCGCCCTTTAATGAATTAAAATTGCTTTTGTTATTTTAAACTGTCATTCTGCAGGAACCAAAGAAGGAATGTAAATTTTTTTTGAGGTGTTGGTGTTTGATCCTTGAATTACAAGCAGAGAAAAAAAATAAAAGGATGGTCCAGGTTGCAGTAAAATATAATAAGCTTAATTAAATAAATTATTATTTATTTAATTTAGCTAATTTAACCAAAACCCTATCCATCTTTTGCCAATTATTATTACTCTTTTAAATGTACTCCATATTAACCCCGAAAATCTACTGGGTCTCCTTTTTGAGAAATAAAGGTAGTATTGAATTGGCAAATGAGTCCTTTCAGTTTTTCAGGGTAAAAGAAAACTCAGTCTATTATTTACATAATTAAATTTACTAAACACTGACCATTATTTAATATGAATTTTTTAAGAATCTTTCCACTAACTCATAATGCCATATACATAGCAGGTGTGATTTTTTTTGTTAAAAAACTTATCCAAGTGTTTTTTAAAAATAATATGGTTTATAAAAATGAAGTTTTAAATTAAAATGTGATAATATACAAAGTGGTAATGCCTCTCTTGGTCATTCAGTATTACTTATTATTGCTGTTACATTTTTATTGGGTTTAAGTAGTTTTATTGATCCATAAATTGTCGGTGTTATAAAATCATATAATGTATCATATAACAATCATATATAAAATGTTATAAAACTTGTTTCGTTATAAATTCATCTACATGTACCATTTCATATAATTTAGTTACAGATGTATTTATTTATTTTTGTGATTTCATGAATGAATCATGCCTCATATTTCTGAATGTAGTTTTGTATATTGGTATACATGGAGTTATATTCGCATATTTGTATGTATACCTGGATGTATATTCATATACATACTGAATTTATACATGCAAATAGATACAGTTAGTTGATAATAACAACCGATGTTTAAAACAAAGCTTGCAAAAATGAGAGTACTTTGCAGAATATAATTTGGCATATATTTTATAGCATTAATTCTGATACAAGCTATAATACAATATTTATCATTTGAGTGATAGATGGATGATTTATTCAGGGATAATTATTAAAAAAACTATACCAACTATACTTTGGCCCTTCCTAGTTTGTACCTAATCATTAACAGAGCTGAAAGCACCAGAGATGCCCAGAAAGGAGTCGCGAAGCACAGGTTGGACCAACCGAATTTCCAAAAGTGGCTAATTAACATAGCAATTTACAGTTCTTCTCAACC
The DNA here is from genome assembly GCA_911387785.2 of Aelia acuminata. Classification (NCBI taxonomy): domain Eukaryota; kingdom Metazoa; phylum Arthropoda; class Insecta; order Hemiptera; family Pentatomidae; genus Aelia; species Aelia acuminata. The sequence continues at coordinate 7,012,865 of OU426982.1, read as the reverse complement.
AATGCTTTGATAGGTTGATTTATAGGTGATGATATTTGTACATTCTTTATTCCCTTCATTATTGTTTGATAGTCTGCAGGTTAAAAATAAAATTATTTGTCATTTGGTAAGGCCCAATCAAGCTCGATGGCATAGATTATTCTTCTTCTTATTTTTGAACATTTTAGGTTCAATCCCCTACAAGGACTTAGTGCAACTTTGTAAAGTAACGTATAGTTATATTACTGTATTGTATAATTAATTTGACAGTAGTAAGAAGTGGTAATAAAAATAAAGAGTTATATTAAACACTGGTACTACATTTTACTTTCATTTGAAGGATTAGAATAAGTGAAAAATAGAGGAGAGGAAAAATAGCAAAGGGTACTTCCTTGTGAAAATTCTTATATTATGTATTTAAAATATAGTTATACTTTCCGGCAAAATGGTTTATAGTATAGAAACAAGTTTTGGTTAATAAAGGTTCTATTTTTTTGAAGAGGAATAGGATATGATATAATCGTTGGATTTAGATATATTAAAATTTGAAAGAAATTATAAGCTGACATCCTTTCATGTATGATTTTTATTTCTTCTTTCAAATGTAAACATTACCCACAAAATAGGTGGTTTCATATTGTGAAAAATATCAGTGGAATTAGATAAGCATCTCCAATGAAATAAATCCTATCTCTTATTTTTTTTTTTTTTAACTTTTAGTAAAGTATGTAAATGTCAGTTCTTTAAAAAAGTATAGGCATAATGAAAAGATAATAGGCTATAGAAAAACAAAGAAGTGGATAAATTGTTAATAAAAAATCTGGTGCGTGCGCGCAACACACAACTTTCACTTACCAACTTACTTAGATTAGAAATTGACGTGTTTTGCTAATTATCATTTCCCAAAGTCACACATTTTTCTACATTCATATCTTATTTTTGTTAATCGTTAAAGCCGTTTTTGAGTAAATAAAAAACCCGTGAAAATGATACAAAATTTATTAAGTAAAGTCCCCCCTCCCGTAGATCAATTTTGATGAAATTGTTACAGTCACATCTCGGGCATATAAATACATAAAATACCAAGTTTGATCAAAATCGTTAAAACCGTTTTTGAGTAAATAAAAAAAACACGTGAAAATGATACAAAATTTATTGAGTAAAGTCCCCCCTCCGGTTAATCAATTTTGTTGAAATTCACACAGTCATATCTCAGGCATATTAATACATCAAATACTCAGTTTAATCAAAATCGTTAGAGCCGTTTTTGAGAAAATCGAAAAAAACGTAAAAAGTTATTAAATAAAGTACCCCCTCCCTTTGAGCAATTTTGATGAAATTTTTGCTGTCACATCGCGGGCATATACCTACACTAAATACCCAATTTCAGGTTCCCACGGTTTATAGTTTTTGAGCTAGTCTGTTCACATACACACACACACACACACACACACACACACACACACACAGACCATTTCGCGGGACTTGGTTATTTCGACTCAGGGGGTCCCAAAACGTGTTTTTCCGTTGAAAACCGGAAGTCGAAAATTTTCACGATCGCAATACTTCCACTTACTATATATTTCATATATAGATAAGTGAAAGTAAAAAGTTGATTGGTAAGGAACTTATACGCATAACGAATAGTTACGTAATTACTTGTATTCAGAACGGTATAAGTTCGATGTTAATATTTTTCAAGGAATCTAAAATACTAATACTTCGAAAAATGATAACATTTCGATGAAGAGTAATGTTCTACAGATGCAAGGGTGGGGAGACGCGGTATTTTCAAAATTAACATACAGAAAATACGATTAATCGATGTTTATTTGCGAGGAATAGGTGAAGTTGTTTAGAGTTGAGATGACGTCACGGTCTCATACTCGTAAAAAAAAGGCGCATAATATAATTCTAACCTAGCCATAAAATCGGCCTTTAACGGCTAAGAAGAGACGTGGTGGGGATGGTAGTTCGCATGGCGACCAACAGATAGCAGCGTGCTTATCAGCTGTCAAACCCAGCAGGGGAATAGGTGTAGTAGTACCATAATTTTTATATATCTTAATCTATATAAATAAAGTTGAAATTCTGTTTGTTTGTTTGTTTATTTGTTCTTTATAGAAATCCATACCGTTTGTCCTAAATTCTCCAAATTTCGCTCAGTGGTTCTTTGATATCAGGTGCGAACACCTGTCCATATTAAAATTGCATAACTTCAGCCAATCTCTGGGTATATTCTTTATTGTTAAAAATTCGTCATGATCTTGCTATACAACGGTTTTTTTTTACGAAATCGACCGTTTGAGTCGAAAAAAAGGCCTAAAAAATCATTTTATAGATTTTGAAGAGGCCAACAAGGCCCGGGAAGACCATCCCTTGGTAGGCATCGAGTTCTGGGATTTTGAAACCATATGTTTTTTTTGTTTGTTTTTTTAACATTACAATACGTTTATTTACATGTATGGTGAATTTATTTTTTATAAATGCCTCCTAAGAAGCGAGCTTCAATAGGAGTAGTGAGCTCAAAAGCTAAAAAACAACATCAAATACGAGCAGCTGAAACTCTGGACGAACATCAAAATAGGATTGAACAACAGAGGCTTAGACAGGCAGAATTGCGGTAAACTGAGTCTGCCCAGGAATATGAGGTCCGCTTTGCGCCACAGAGGCTTAGGCAAGCCGATTTGCGAGAAGCTGAAACTGCAGGGATATATTTCTGTTTGTTCTTTATAAAAATCCATACCGTTTATCCTAAATTCTCCAAATTTCGCTCAGTGGATCCTAATGGTTTATCCTAATAAAAATCGTAATGATCTCTCTTTACAGTCGCTTTATTTTCCTAAATTGACCGTTTCATTAGAAAAATGAAATTCCCGGGTGAAACCGGGACATACAGCTAGTTTAATATAATTATGAAAATAATCTTCATAATTATATTAAATTATGAATATCTGTGAAAATTAATATCATATATGGCCACACTGGCCTGATTTCTTTATTATGTATCAATAATTTATTCTAAAGGGACATCAGTCCCAGGATAATAAATTGTTTTTTATTTCATTACAACAATTAATATGTTTTTGTTCTTATTATCAACTGACGCAAGGGTTACTAAACTTTATTGTACGACGCCCATCAGTTGAAATTCAGACTCCCAAGCCTACCTTACACAATTAATTTTATGGGTATATGATAAAAAAACAAAACAAGTATTACATTGAAGATGTTGTTTTAATTTTCTAAACATTATGGCTAATTAAAATAATCCATAATGTAAAGTTAGTTTTAATAAATTGTGTACAAAAATTTTAACTGTTAAGGTCTGTTTACACTGTAACATTTTCGAAACAAAGTTTAAAACCAAACTTCGCTATTTTACCGCAACGGGCGATTACAATGGACGAAATAAACCTGTTTAGATTGTCATGTTTTTTTATTAATCTTGGTATGAAAATGTTTTATTTTGCTGATTAACCGGTTAATAAGAATAACAATCATACTAAGATTGAACAAAAAACTTAAACATGTAAACAGATCAATTTGGTTCACTGTAATCGCCCCTAGCAGTCAAATAACAAAACAACGTTGTTTTGTTCCAAAAATGTTACCAAGTAAAAATGCCTTTAGAATATTTTTTATTTGTCAGCTGGTATCGTGCCCCTCCTGACTTGTTTTCATGCCCTCCCTGTTGACGATATGGGAGGCAGTTAAAAACATTAAACTACACTACTACTATTCTTCTCTAAACTCTATACTATGCTAAATGCTTCTAAAGTTTTCTACAGGAAACTTTAGTATATTTCATAAAATAATAATTAAATAAAAATAATTAAAATAAAAATAAAATATATTTGATAAAAAAATGAACCAATTTTATTAAAAAATTATATCACATCAAATTTTTAAACTTTCAGTTTTTTTTTTTAAATCTAGGTCACAGCAATTAAAACCTACTAAAACCATTTTTCATTTCCAACAATGTTGGATATCCAAATAAATTAGTGTCTGACCGAAACCAAAACCGAATTTCGGCCATAGACCTGGTTTCGGGCCGAAACCGAAACCGAAACCGAAACTTACGCTATATAATACGTGTAAGTATGTAATATGTCTAGTTTAGCAATAATATCAATGAAAGCTTATAAAATAACAGTTCTTTTTTTTTTTTTTTTTTTTTTTTTTTTTTTTTTTTTTTTCAGTTGGCGCATTAGGCCTTATGAGACCTTTGGCCGCGCAGTGTGGTCTTCTTACAGACATTTGTTTTGCTTGCGGGAGTACAGACAGCCTGGAGGGGGTAGCCCAAACCTCACGTTGCTGCAAGCCATGGTACAGCGGACTGCCCATAGCTCCATAACCAATCCCATTGGGGCCAATTTGGCAGGGTCCTTCCCACCAATGGCGTCAGCTCTCTCGGGTTCAAGGACAGTGACAAACTGGTCTAGGTCCAAGGATTATGGTAGCTCAGAGTCAGCAGGCCCCGAGGACCTATATTTCTTTCCCTGAAGCATACCGTCCCTGAACCAAACCTCCGGGCGGTTACTGACATCCTGGAAAACCACACCACGATTCTCGATGAGATACACGGGGAAGGTTCATCACTCCTACGCCCGGTCGGTGTGAGTCGCCTCCAGTAGGTTGACGGGCCTCACATACCCGGGGGTGGGGGTAGACTTGGACTGCGTGGCTTTTATTGGTGGGCGGTCACCCGAATGGAGCGGTCACCCATCCAAGTACTGACCATGATGGACGTTGCTTAACTTTGATTATCTTTTGCAAGCGCCCTTGTCCACTCAGCCATCCCGGCCCATAAAATAAAATAACAGTAATTTAACTCAATTATTCATATAATATGTCGGTTTGGTATAGAAGAGTGGTAACTAGGTGTACTAGTTAGGTTATAGGATCGAATCTCGGCCCCTACTTCCTAGTACTGTTCCAAGTGGGTAGTTAGACCATACCGCTTAACTAGTACAGCCCTAAAAGTTGATACAATCTTGAAAGAACAGGCTAATAATAATAAAAATTCATATTATCATATCTAAATAATAAATGATAAAGTAAATCTTTGACATAATAAAGCCGATGGAATACAAAATGACGGCGTATTGAATACGTTAAGCTCTATCTCAGAAGGTATTTTGCTTACTTAATCTGTTTTGGTCCTAAATGTTAGCGGATATAATCTAGTTTAAGAATGTATAGTTTTTTTTTCGAAAACATGCTTCTTCATTGCTAACACGGAAAAAAGTTTTATTGAAGTTATGGTGATCCGGGAGGGGCAGCTCCCCGCCAAGTTCGAAAAATTGGTTTTTGCATCTGAGTCTCATTCTATACAAGAACAAAGAACAAAACCTACTACCATCATTAGATGCAACTTGAGCCCCCTTTTTATAACAAGGTTACTGACCAAAATATTTTTTTCTGTTTTGTTCTGTTATGTTGAATGAGAAAGATGTATGTTTTATCGAAATACAACACAAGTGCAATTAATTAAAATAACAAATATTTCGCACTATTAAATCCAAGGGTGTTAAAAGCTATGAAAGAGATCGAGCTTACAAGCTGAAATCATGTGGTCCTACTTCCTTCTCGGAGATATCAGACACAAAAGCTAGTTTTGGCTTGGCCGAAGATTCGGCCGATTTCTGGCCGAAACCGAAACTGCGGCCGAAACCAGGTTTTTCGGCCGAAAGTGGCCGAAACCGAAACTTCGGTCGGTCACTAAAATAAATAGTTAATGTTTATTTTTACATTTTTCGACCAATTTTGAACCCATTTCTTTGATTAAAATATCTTATATTAATAAATAGTTTCAATTACTTGTTTCTACACAATACTACGATTCAGTGATTAACCAATATACCTTGCAAATCATTTGTATGAGTGTATACAAAAGTATTACGTATTATACATATACTACATACAAAATCATTACAGTTACATTATACCATAAACCTCATTATACCATTGTTATTAAAGTTACTTATAAGTATACAACCCAACATACAATTAAAATGAAATAAATATAAGGTTAATATAAGCAGCATAATGAATTTAGAAGGCTGTGAAAAAAAAAAAAGTAGAACAGATGAAGCTCAGGAACATAATGCACTGTACACCACATGAGTGGAGAGTGAAGAGTTAGTTTGGGGAAGCTTAATTTGTGTTGAGATATTTCTGTTTTTGTTTTTTTTAGTTTTTTTTTTAAGTATTTACTGATAAAGGATAGACATTTCTTTGTAATTCTTGGAAGAATTGACGGTACTACACGGTAGACTAGCGAATCTCCAAAAACTCAATTTTTTAGGAGAGACAAAAAAATAAAAAAAACAACAGTTTTTTCCTTTTAGTGTGATTTAGTGCCTGCCTTAAAATATTATTTGATATGATTTTTTGGCAAGGAATCCATTGGTAAAAGTGATAAAATAAAAAGTAGTGAAATGTCTTAATATCAAAATTAATGAACATGTCTATTCCAGCTTAATTTCTGTTTACCATCCATGAATAACAGCTTTATGCTTTTTAATTCACACTACTTTTAAATACCTTCATTTTTTATTTTAATGGTAACAAAAACTTTAAGGCCCTTAAGGGTGACTGTGCAGGAAAATAATATTATTTTTGTAAAATAATTTTTTTTTATGTATATTCTATATACCAAAATTTAAATCAACAAAAGATAAATATCATATCTTTTTACCAAGGGGTAAAAAACCCTTGGATAGGAGGTAAAATGGAGCTCTTGTATGTTTTGAGGGACTCGTTAAAAATATCTATCCTAATTACACCTGGATAAGTGAAATTTAGGACTCCCAGTGTAGCATCAGTCCATTAGCCTTATAGGCATAAAGTGACATTAAACAAACAAAAAAACAGGCTGTTTTTAAAACATATTCCGCCTTTCTCGCAGATTATCTGCGGAATTGGATTATCCACTGCAGCCGCGGATAATCAGAAGTTTGCTGTGTATAAGTGCATAATGAAGTCAACTCATCAATTCTATGTATTACTGAAGAGGATTCCGAGTGAAATTTCATGTTGATTCTGAAGAATTAACAAACAGCGAAATCAGAGAAAGCGTCACAATGAAAATTAAAATAAAAAACACATCAAAAAGAAGATTAAAGTGATAAGGCCACATAAATGGGATGGATTGAGCCATTGAGGAATAGAATAAGAAGAACACAGGAGAAAGCAGCACGGGGTTGATGGCATAGAAAATGGTTGACTTGGAAAGTATGGAGGAAGTGGCTGAAGGGAAAAAATGGGTGAACAAATCCTTAAATATGAATCCACAACCACAATAAAAGCTTTAGTTGATATAAATAAGTACAAGACATTACCAATACCCATGCCCATGCTCACCAATTGGCAGATGAAACCCATTAATGGGGTAAAATCAGTTCTTTAAATTTAATTAAACATCCGAAATAAAGCTAAATTATTAGTTCAATAAAAATGCAAGCATAAATTCCAAAGAAAAAATTTTATTATAAAAACAAAAAATTATACAAATTTATTTTTTTAAACATCAGAAGGAACATTGAACTATAAGAAAAAAAAAACACAATGGTGACAAATTATTATAAAGCTACTTGGTTACATTTCATTTTTAATCCATGTATCTAATATTGAATTTTTGGTCAGAATTGTCAGAACACCAACCTGCGAATCAAACAGACTTTGATGAATCTTTAAGAATTAAAAAAAAAAAAATATTGATATCTTTTACATGAATAATTACCAGGGAAAAAGTCTATTGTCGACGGGTCAATTCATGCACAACGATGTAAACATGCTAGCAATGGCATACAATAACATGCAATCTGTTAAGATAAAGAAATATTTAAAAAATCTATACCTGTCTGCGAATGGGCTGTTTTCATTGAGTCGTAAACGTGTGGATAAACGTCTTTCGGTTCAGGAGGTTTTTTCTTCTCTTGCGTGGTCCAAGCGTTCTGATTACTCAAAGCAGCTATCCTAGAATTTGTAACTTATTATTATTAAAAAAAATGTATAAAGGTAAAAAAATTTAAATATTTGAAATCAATAAATGGCATTTTCAAGTCTATCCACGAAGGCTCAATAATTTAATGCGAGTGACCAATGAGGTGTTAAGCCTAGTAATTTTCTTGTTGGAACACAACACCCTTCCGATTTGCCAGTTCTGGGGTTTGCTTTTTGATTGATTGGTCCAATTTTATTAATTGTGAGCAGTATAGAGTAGAATCAATTACAGTAGCACCTCCACGATCCGGGACTCTATTAACCGGGGTTCTGAGGAGCCAATTTCTTTTTTTTTTTTTTTTTAATAAGCTCTTTTTAATTTTTATGGCATTTATTTTGTATGTATAATATTTATTTAAATAAAATGAATACGTAAGTATTTTAACGATTACACAATGGTTAATTATCTAATGTTCTTAGAAATTACGAAATAAAATAATAAATGGTATGATGAGATGTTTCCGGTAACTATTACTCCAATTCATATTCTAAGAATGATATTGTTTTCAAGTCTTTCTAGGAAACTCCTTACTCTGGCCTGTTAGACTACAAAACAAAATATTCACAGTTGTGATTTAGTCCTTATTTTTATATACGAACTAATAAAATGTGGCAAAAAAGACAGCCCGTTGTTTTAACGCTTAAACAGAAATTAACCATTATAAACCGAGTAGAAAAAGGTGAAAGTTTTAAAACATTAACAGCTGAATTAGGAATCGGCGAGCAAACTGTTAGTGACATTTTGAAGAAGAAAAAAGATATTTCGGACTTCGTATCGTCGTCGTCCCAAACATCGTGTCTTCGGAAAACAATGAAGAGCTCTACATAAAGATGTAGATGTAGATGAAGCTGTCTATCAGTGGTTCATGCAAAAACGAGCTGAAGGAGTTCATTTGTTACTTTTGTTCATTTGTTGTTTGTTAAAAATTTTGTTTGTTGATAAAAGTGATTTTCTGGAGTTTTTTTTTTTTTTTTTTGTTTAATTAATCTTTTTTCCTATCACATTAAGTCAATAAAATGTTGTAATTCAATTATCCAGGGTTTTCGATTATTCATGGACTCCCTCTACCCATCATTACCCCAGAAAAAGGGAGTTCTACTATATTTTCTTTCTTGGCAAAATCTCATAGATAATAACACTCATGAAATTCCACCACATGGAAAGCATTATCTTCTTTGGATGCTATCCGGGTTTTGAAATTCTTGAAGCCTCATTACTTGGTTCCCAAGATTGTAATTACAGATACCATATCGCAAGAGGTATTTTATACCGTTTTTCATCTCCTGTCACGGGCCTTTTCAAAAATTGGTTGTTATGTTGCCATTTCCGTTGCGAATCACAAACAATAAGCCTTGAAACGTAGCCGAGCTTGTGTAAAGTGTGCGACACATTTAGGGACCTAGCAATCTCTCGCACTGATTGGATGGAATTTTGATCAACAATGGCCTTAACACATTCAATGCCCTCTAACTATATGCATACATTTAAGGGGGTCCGAAGTTTTTTTTTATTCATGCTTGTAAATAACACTTTAATCAAAATCAAATCAATCATTATAATATCGATGCAGGTACCATTTACCATTTTTTTAACATACAACCCGCTATGTGGGTCGTGGGCCATGTGTTAAATCACGACCCGCCTACGTGTACGTTCGAATTTCTATAATAAAATCAGTTTTTAGGGCGTAATTTTTAATTAAATGTGAAAAATGGCATTTCCTTTCAATTACCCAATTAAGGTAATATGCATGTGATTTTTTATTGGGGGGGGGGTCATATATTTTTTTCCTTAGTTCTTTTTTTTTTTTTTTTTTTTTTTTTTTTAATAATTACTTTTAAGGGGCCCGGTGTGGCTGTGCGGTAAAGCGCCGTACTCCCATGCCGGAGCTGCGGGTTCGAGTCCCGCCCTGGGTGGTGCTTTTCTTTCGTAGGAGAAGTATCACCCAGTGCCATGGGTGTTAGTATGGGCAGTATAGGGCTTCACTGGAAGCCTTAATAAAGTCCCGAAAAAAAAAAAAAAAAAAAAGAAAAAAAAAATTACTTTTAAATTATAAACTACCCTATTATTTTACTGGATGGTATGAAAGATTAACTTTTTTTTTTTTACTTTTTATAAATCCCAATGGGATATATGGACAGATGAAGGGAAGAATTAAAGGAGGCTATTGGAAGGTAGGATGAGCTATGAACAAAAAAACATAACAGGAAAACTATTTAATAAAAAAATAAAATAAATAACAATAATAAATTAAATAAATAAATTACATTAGTATTACTTAAAAACAGTAATGTAACTACTGCAATATTGCAGTTACAAAGTATTAAATTATATTATTCCCTTATTATTATTCCCTATAATAATTATATAAATTCCCTATATAATTCCCTTGTAAATGGGACTGCACTCCAAGAAACGCAGCACTACACAAAAGATACTGCCACGGATCAAAAAAAAACCAACACTTTCAATACACAGCGACTACTCTCTGAGAAGCCCCAGAGTAAAATAAAGTAGAAACGAGAGTCCCCTGCCAATCCAGGTAGCTGGGAAGGTGCAACTGCCAGGCAGGTTGTGGGCCTCGGAGGTTAGGTCAGGTGCAGCCGCCTGACGGGGCGTGGTCAAAGACTACAAGGCCGTGGAACATCATTGATATCAAAATTTCCCGAATGAAATTTGGCAAACCAATTTTGCCAGGTGCGTTCGGTTAAGGTATCATCCCAATAAACACTTATAAATATGGCGATAATGAATAATATTTCTTCCATATTCACAGTGCAATAGGAAACACAATACTGGTTTGCAGGTTTGCGTCCCGTTGTGGCCCTGGGATATTTTAATGGGAGTAAAAAATCCTTGGCTATGCTGTCCCTCGGATATTATACCTGGATAGGCAAAATTTAGGACTCCCAGTGAAGCATCGTCCGAATAGCCTTAGTAGCATAAAGGGACGTTAAACAAACAATACTAAGTTAATTTTAACAAGAGTTAACAGGTATATATTACAAACAGGTTAAACAATCAACCTTTGACAGTTAATTCATCAGATGAGAAGTCTATCATAGTCACATAAAAAAAACCAAAAAAAAAAACCGAAAGGACTTATTTACAAACCCAATATATTTTCTTTTTCGATTTAAAAATCTGAAAACTGCGAACTTGGATAAAGATGAAAGTAAATTAATCAAAAATGATTGACAAAAAAAAATTTAAAAATAAATAACTAAACAAGTTGTTCGGTATTTTTATTTTGTTTCATAATACACAATCTTTTTTTATTTTTCAAATTGAATTTGCCACCTTAACTGTCACAGAGATAGCAATCGCTGGGCCAACAATTGGTTATCAGTGGCATCACGATGGCATTTGTAAGGGATTAGAGTTCCGAGCTTAGCCATTTTTATTTTGGTCACTTGCCTTTTGAATGTGGAATGGTAAGCAGCATCATCGTTGTGTGTGTGTTTCTCATTTAGAGTCCGCCGCCGATGGTCTTTTTGGTACCTCTTGGGTGTCAATTTATTTCGATTTTCTGCCTCCTGGGTATGAAATTCATAATTGCTTTGAAGAGTCCTCTTCAATCATCATTGTTTGCCGCTGGCCGCAAAATTCAAGAAGGACGAGCAATAGGTGAAAATTTCCTTTATCCTAGAATCTCCTTTCAATGCCTTTTACCCGATTATTCTCCTTCCTTCACCCTTGCCCGAAATTAAAATTCAGTGTAAAGCGCAAGCGTGGTAAGTCTTATTAAAGATTTATTTCATTTTTTTATTTTACAGTTCATATCATTGTGTTAACTGCTTTTCCGAGCTCACCAGAGCGAAATAATTTTTTTATCCATTTTTTTTCGTTAGTGATATTGATCAGATTAAGTGTATTTTTTTTCCCTTTTTTCATTTTCACTTAAATTATCATACACAAGTTTTTATGAAGAGACTATTGAATTATAGATATAGAATGCAAGGCCTCAAAGTCTCGTATTATTTCAATATTCACTTAATCATGCAGATTACATGTCTGTTTCTACCTTGCTTGCGAAACCCTTGTAGCCCTGAAGATGCCTGAATAGGCGAAAATTTGGCATGAAATCTGTACGATTAAGTGAATTATTGAAATAATACGAGACTTTGAGGCCTTGCATTCTTTATAAATAAATAAAAATTAAATACCTCTTATTTCTAAGTTCTAAAGGATCAAATTTTTCTTCTTCTTGCTGAGTTTCTTTCATTGCTCCATGTTTCGAAAGTTTCTTTTCTTCCTTTCTAGCCAGTTTTTCGAGCTGCTTTTCTTCCTGAGATTTGACGGTAACTTGGCTCAGATATCCCTCACGCTTCCGTTCATTAGCATTCCCTAAATTAAAAAATAAATAAAAGTTAATCCAGCTATTTAATAACTTAAACTTCAACTATTTTAAAATTATCTAGTTATTAATATTAAACGTATGTGACAGAGATAATCAATGATTCTAGATTATAACTTGTTTAAATAGTGCTATAGAGATGGAAAAGTTCGGATCAAATTTTGAAGATACGAGGTGTGGCTATTAAATAACGAGACTGACGCTGTAAAACATTTATTTTTATTTCATACATTTTTACTTATTATCACCTTCAATATACACCCCTCCTCTATCCCTACAACGCTCCATGCGAATCTTCCATTGTTCAAAACAGTGCTGGAAGTCTTTTTCTGTCAGCTCCTTCAGGACGCGTGCCGCTTTCTCTTTCACAGCTTCAACAGACTCAAATCTTGTTCCTTTTAATGCAGATTTCACCTTAGGAAACAGATAGAAGTCGTACGGCGCAAGATCCGGCGAATAAGGCGGATGGTCTAACACTGGGATGCTGAATTTGGCTAGAAACCTCTTAGCAGACAATGCGGAATGAGCCGGCACATCGTCTTGGTGGAGAACCCGTGACTTGTCCTTCCACAATTCAAGTCGTTTTTTCCTTATTCTTTCGCGGAGTTCAGCAACAGTTTCAGCAATCGCACGAATACTTAACCGACGGTCAGATCGAATCAGATTACCGATTTTTTCGATATTATCATCCGTTTTCGACGTGGAAGGGCGACCCGGGCGTGAATCATCTTGAACGTCTTCTCGGCCATCTTGAACACTTAAACCACTCAAAAACACGTGCACGCGATAAACATTAATTGCCATACACTTCTTTCAATAAATTATAAGTTTCACATGAAATTTCACAACAATTTGTTGCTCTACTGTTACACTTAACATTTTTCCGGCGAAACAAAAGAACAACTCTAATGCGAACGAAGGCTACGGCTGTACTGATTTGTTTACAGAAGCGAGAGGCACTACATTTGAAAGAAAAGAAGAAAGAGAAGGCTTCACGATAACAGCTGTTGGTTGCTGGCGTTTGGCGCATGCGCACTTCTTCTATAGCAGCGTCAGTCTCGTTATTTAATAGCCACACCTCGTATTTATAAACACTAAATAATAAGACCTAGCAAATGCCATGTCATGTTAATTACAACTTGAATTATATTGTAAACATTCTAATAACGGGATTTTAACTCGTACCCAATGGCTTCAGCAGCATCTTCTTATCATTTTCCAACTTACTTATCATTACGATATCTTTCCTATGTTCCAACAGAAGCAACGTTAACTCAAAATTATCGTAACCTAGGAAATCAAAAAGCTGAAACAAGACAACAGTGATTAATTAATATACATTAAATCACAAAGAATAATTTCTAATAGAGATATTAATAAGAGAGTTCTAACAAATGTATATTATTTAATATAAAATTTATAAGACGAGGTAATGGAATTGTGAATTTTTATTTTAATGTTCAAATCCTTATATATATAAAAATCTCCTGTCCCAATGTTTGTCGGAGTTAAACTCACAAATTAATCAGCCGATTTTATTGAAATTTGGCTCATTGTATGTAGTTTTGTCCAACTTAAAAGATAGGCTAGTTTACATCTCGATTATTGGCCTCGATATTTCTTTTATTGCAAATTAAATCCTTATTATACTACAATTGATTGTGCTTATTTGTCAATTATATAAATTTCCAACAGATGGCAGTCTAAATTGTTTTATTTACAGTGTGGTGAATGAAGGTGTGTTTACCTATTGGCTAACGCTTTCGTGGCTATTTTACATATTTTTTTTCAAATTTACTGTTTACCTAATGCTACTCAGTCTATATTCTGTCTACTTTTGGACGATTACAACCGTTTTTTTTTATTGTTTTCAACATTATCTTGGATTTTTCATAGTTTATAGTTTTAACTATAAGTTTGTAAAATAGTTTAGTCGCCAGTTGAAGTACCTACGTAATTCGTTTAGTGTCAATTGAAAAGTAGGATCTTCATGAGGCTTAACTCTCCCTTAATTTTTTTTCTGAATACCTATTTGTAATTTATTTATTGTATTCCATAATTTATGTTTATGGCCTTTGTAACTTATTTGAAGAAACCTAGTTGTAAATAAATGAAATTTTTTTCTGAATACCTATTTTATTTATTTTATGTGGTCTATGCCCGATATTTGATACCTTTTTTTAATATTTATTGCATAGGTTATTACCATTGATCTTCAATGATATCAAAACAATTATATTTATGTACAGGGAATAGAATTTAAAAACACATAATTAAGAATTATTTATGTGTTAACAATAACAGCAAGAGATCATTAAGACTTTATGCACAAAATGTTTTTTTGAATTATTTTTTCTTTTGTGTTCTAAAGTTTAAAACAAAAATTCTTATGTGTTTCTCTTTTATTTGATTTCTCAAATTTTTATTTATTATTTTTGCAAAGAGAAAAAATAAATATCATAATTTCTTTTTGGATTAATGAAACATAAGGTCTGGTAATTCAATAAAAAAATTACTCATTCGAGCTTCTGAATGAAAATTGGTGTTAAAATAAACTATGATTTATTGGGCCTAACCATCATGGAAAATATGTGAATATTATTAGTAAACTAAAGTATTTATCACATGGAAAAATATATATAAATATTATAAATAAAACAAGGTCTTGAACATTATCTTTTTACTCAACAGCACACAAAAATTTGTGGATTAATTTAGACAAAAAAGAAAAGTCTTTTTGCATTTTTAGGAATCAATTGAATAAATTCAAATAAAGAAGGACTATTCTGATTCAAAAATGCTAGTTAAAATTTGTAAATTTCTTGTTAGGTTGACCACACTGTCTCTATCAAGCCACTGTAATTTATTGACACAACACTTCATTTTCTTTCGATATTTAGGGTGAGTAAGCATTCAGTAGCCAAATCTATTTTTTCCAACTTGGACAAGGAAAATCCGTTTTTTCCATGGGCAATTATGTGTCGCCTTTTCACGTATGGGGAAAACATTGAATCTATTTGTTTTAGCAAAATAGAAATAACTTTTCATAACCTGTTTCAGGTAGAACCTACTGATACGATATGGT
The DNA here is from genome assembly GCA_911387785.2 of Aelia acuminata. Classification (NCBI taxonomy): domain Eukaryota; kingdom Metazoa; phylum Arthropoda; class Insecta; order Hemiptera; family Pentatomidae; genus Aelia; species Aelia acuminata. Next base: position 6,997,430 of record OU426982.1, on the reverse strand, counting down.
ATGTCATCATGTGTTATATTCTGAATTTAACCCTTAACTACTCACGTCGGGTCATATTGACCCATACCAAGTTTCATTTCATTCTATTTATTCCTCTTTGGCATCGAATGATAACCAAACTTTGATATATCCTTTATTTTGGCTCCAGTCACTTCTTGCTGGTGTCAAAAAAATAAGGAAGGTGTTTATTTTATCGAAATCGATATTTTGGCCCGAGGTGAGTAGTTGTGAAAGTCATTTTTTTGTGTCCGATGCAGGGATTTGTAAAAACCACTCATTTCTTATTTGTTTTAACTTCAAAGGTTGTTTGTAGACAAATTTTTGAATTTTAAATCAAAAGAAATTATGGTAATTATGTTATTTATAAGGAGTTCCTTTATTTTAGTACTTCATTTCATACCTATATTTTAACATGTTATTCATATTTTAAAATTTTCATTTATTGTATACGTAAATAAATATATATTTTCAAGCCTTCTCCTGTTGTTTAAAAGTAATATCTTACACCCTAAGGTTATTTAAATATTTTTTTGTGTTCTGGGTCGTATTGACCCGAGGTGAGTAGGTACGTAACATTGATTCGGGTGAGTAGTTAAGGGTTAATAAATATGTAGAATGGCAAAAGATTAATGGTATATCTCTGCTATCTATTGCGATTGTATTAAACCCTATTCCAATTATACTCTGTATTAGTTCTTTTTACATTTTGTGTTGTTTATATTTAATCATTAGGGAGCGGGGTAGCCCACTGGTAAGGCAGTGGACTGCTGTGCTTAAGGTCGCGAGTTCGAATCTGACATGGCTTATGATATCTTTATTATTCGCCACGGATCGTCTCGTGGGCCAAGAGACCCTCCTGGGGCAAACCCAGCCTCTATAAATTGGGTATCCTTAATTGAAAAATTAAGGGGAAAAACCTGGCGGTTGAGCGTGATCACGGTCAAATCACCTCCTTGCAAGAACAAGGACAGACCAAGAAACAGTGCTCTTCCTTACATAGTACTGAACCCAAGACCCTTTAAGGGTTGTAGTGGTACAGATTTTTTTTTTTTTATATTTAATCATTAAGTACCAAGATTTAATATTTACCATTTCGTCTTTTTTATTGTGAAAAAACCTATAATAATACTAAAGCAACATAATTCAGATATAAATATCATATAACAAATAATCGATTCGTAGAGAAGGCAATAAATTCAAGTAATAAATTATAGAGTTTTAAATCATGAGACAGGGATAAACCACTTTCAAAGGAATTTTAACGACAACATAGTCAAATGGATTTTCAAAGCCAGGGGTGAATTAATAAAATTGAACCATAGAGTATATGATGATAATGAGGACAAAATATGTTCCCTATGTAATAAGAATGAGCTAGAGGACATAATTCATTTTTTAGCTAAGTGCTCAATACTTAGTGAAATCAGAAGAAGATATTTAAAAAAAGATCTTCAATCATTTAGTGAAACGACTGATTACTTAAATGGTAAAGATTGGCTTCAACTCGCTAACTATCGTAAAACATCTTGGCTATATAGGTATTCCTTATGTAGGGAATTTAATTATTAGCGACCATAAAAATTAATATTGACAGCTGGGTATGTATTTATTTATGTATTACGATGTTTGAATTGATGTTATATATTATATTTATTAAATGTTATAAGTGCAATTTGCACTCGTTCACGCTGTAACAAGTTTTATACCGCTTGTTAGAAATATATTTATTGTTGAATGCTTATGTATATTATAAGTTTTAAGATGAAAATGAAGATTTTTTAGGAATAATCGGCATTAATATAGTTAGTTACAAGATTTAATTTTGTAAATAATAACAGTAATATCTTAAGTCTAATGGATCTAGGCCAATCTTCGGCTAACAGTTCTCAAAACGAGCCTCTTGTTTGTTTTGGCCAAGAGTTTGTCATGTCTATTGTATTTATTATTATTTGTATATAACTCAATAAAAATCATTCATTCATTCATAACAAATAACCGAGAACAAATATCATATAATTAGAATAAGTATCATATAACAAATGAAAGAATAAATATCGAATGAAAACATAATTTGTTCATAATTTTATTTTTAAATTGTCATAGCATTGACATTAAAAGAATTAATCCAAAAATAATTAATGTATAATCTAATAAAGCTGATAGAAGCCCTTTTCGCTAATATTATGCTCTGGTCTAATAACATCCCAAAATAGGCCACGTTCAGAAGTAACATGGCAGTAGCTGTATAAAAAAAAAAAAATATATATATATATATATATATAATAATAAATCATTAAGTTATAACATACATCGTTTTGTAGCTCATCAGTTGATTTAGGGCAATTAAGCATCTCAATAATCGAATCACAAAACTCTTCGTTGGAAACTCCGATAGGGTTACCAGCTGGGAAACATTTCTGCACTTCTTTAATCATCCAATTCTTCGTGTACTAAAATTAATAAATAACTTATCAAAGTAATAGATAAGTATAAATTGCGAAAACGATTAAAAGTAGTTTAAAAATTATAAGCATACCAATCCTTTTTCTTCTGATACTTCTTCTTTCTCGACTGGTTTATTATATACCATAGAAAAATTTTCTATAATATTTTTTTGTTGGTTAAGATCGGTAAGAAAGCTGGTATCCGGAGGGATCCATTTCGTAGGCGGGTTAAATACGATATGGCCTCCCCAGAGAGACTTCTCATTTTGACGCTCATCGTCACTTTTATTTTCGAATCCCCTTTTAATTTTATCAATGCACTCATCAGTCAATTCGTCCATAACTTGGTTTACAACCTAGGAAGTAAAAAATATATATATACAAAAATTAGAATCAAAACTAATTAAATTGAAAATTGGGAAGTCTTAAGCATTAGTAGTTCAGACATGTATAAATTTTTTTTAAACATTTTTATGAATCCTATTCTTACTTTAAATCTATTGATCCTATACAAATTGAAAATTATTTGTATCCTTTCGGGAGTTAATTTTAGAATTATTCAATAACTTTTTGTAAATCTGATTTAATGTCATATTGCTTATTATTTAGCCTTGATCAAGACCGGAAACTTGGGTCAATATATTGGCACAATACATTTATTTCTATACATAAGTTTTCTTCTGACCACACCTCCAACCATTTCATTAACTGTTCATCTTTCTCTTCCTAATATGTAAAAAAAGTTTTTAGTGTAATAGTTCATGATTTAATTTTTTGCATTTGATGAAAAAAGTACTAATCAAAATGCTGAGATAAAAACCTGAAATTCATTTTTAAATTAAATAAATTTTTCAAAGTAGGAGTCGGTATGCCAAAGTGGGCGGAGGTATTGCTTTCCATAACTCTATAAATATAAGATATTTATCTCCCTATTGTGTAAAAAAATGTTAACCCTTTAGTGACCGTGAACTACTATAATAGTCTGAGCACGCCGTGCCGTGTGGACCGTTCGTTGACAATTATAATGTGTCGGGTGTCAAGCGGGCTCCACGGACCATGGACTTTTATAACAGTTTTGCTTCTCCAGCGTTTCTAGACCGTGAGCTATCTAGGTGTCCGCATGACAAGCTGAAGTATTTTTTCTTGACAACAGATGCCATACGAATCCACTTTTGGCTAAATTATTTTTCGTTCTGAGTCTGTTACCTACAACTACCCTTTTCTACCTGCATCAACCCTTCTTCTTAGTCTTGTAGGTCCCTTCAGTCTATATTCTGGCTTCTGAGCGTGAGTTTAATTTTAAAATATTAGGAATTAAATTTAAAAAAACATGATTGAAGAGTCAAAAAGTAGTCAGTTCAGCGTGCACAGTTGACTTTTCTACCACTCAGTCAAGCCCGCCCGCTCTGACCCGGCCATATTTGGTCGCTAAAGGTTTAAGGGAGATTAAAGATATTACATCTTGCAAGGGTGCTGCTACCTGTGGACAGCCATGGTACTTAATTACATCTCCCATCTTGCCTTCCTTGCTTATGATTCCATTAATCCATTTTGTGATAAAAATTGTGGTAATGTTGAATTAGGGTTGGTCAGCCATTAGGCGGACAGCGAGTAAGCCTATTTACCCCCCAGAATTTATATTTAGGTACAATGATGAATAAAATAATAATATAATGACTTTCGCAACATAGTATAATACCGTACAAAGTATAATACCAAACTATACATTTTATAAGAATAATAAGGAAATAAAAAGTACAAAAAAATCGGAAATAAATACATACTGAACAGATCTGATTAACAGTTGTGAAGCTAACATTGCCATATAACTGCTTTATGAGGGTACAATGTTTATTGAGAGCCTTTTTCTTATCCATAAAAAGGCGAAAAAGGAATACTGCAGTTTCATCAACTATTTTTTGCTCGCCACCTACAGCAAAAAAAATAATAATTAATAATAATAATAATAATAATAATAATAACACTTGTAACCGATACCCTAATACACTTAAAATCATTGGAAATGGTTGGGTATAAGGTACAATTTTGTGGTTACCAGGTCACTGTGGTATCAGAGGAAATGAGCTTGCTGATACTATGGCGAAAAAAGGGATTAAAGAAGGAGAGCCAGTAACACATGCACTTGCCACAGAAGTAATTGCCTTAGTAAACCAAAAGGTGCGAGAGAAATGGCAAGGCAATTGGTTCAGACTGAGGGACAACAAATTAAGAGTGGTAGAACCCAGAGTAGTCCCAAATCGAAGAGAACTGCAGCTAAATCGAAGAGAGGAAGTACTTCTCAGCCCCCTACGGATAGGGCACACAAGGATCACCCACGAGTACTTCATGGCAAGGAAGTCCCCGCCTCAATGCATCACCTGCGGTGTGCCTCTGACGGTGTCGCATATCCTCACAGAGTGTTATGCCTACGAAGTAGAACGGAGAGAAGTGGGACTTGGAACCGACTTAGGCGAGATACTCAATAACACCTCGAAGATGGTCGAAAAGTTGTTCGTCTTTCTACGGAAAATTAATCTTTTTGACAAACTTTAATGTATTTACTTATTATTTTTCATTCTTCTTTCTTTTTTTCACTTTAATTCATTTATAATAGTATCCTTTACAGTAGTCTCCCTTTCTAAGCAACATCTAAATTCTTAATAGCGACACTACCTTCTTCATTGTTTTCTGTCACCCATAATTTTTACGTTACTATTGTTTATTTTATTTTCTACTCCGATATTTCTCTTCCTACCTTTACAACTGTTTTATGGGGGCTAAAATGACCCAAGTGGTTGAAGAGCCCATTTTGTTGTTGTAAATAAATAAATAATAATAATAATAAATAAATAATTGCTAAAATATTTTGACTTCAAATATAAAAAAATATTTGTGGTAGTGAGTACATGTAATTAATATAAGAATAAGGCTTATTTAAGTACAACTTAAAAAAAAAAAAAAAAAATCATTTAAAAAGAAAAAAGAGGTGCCTTTACTCTCTATGAAGTTTACCCTTGAACAGCCTTCACGAATGCAAAATACCCTTAAAAAAAAAAACAAAAAAAAAACAAAGGTAATTTAAAAAAAAAATTCATTGGATTGTTTTGGCGTTTAGTTCGCTATGGTTTTATACCGACCACATCTGATACCAAAAGTGTTACAAAAGAGTATGGCTTAATTTTAAAACAATTAGGACCACCATCTAATCTAAGAATTAATGCCTGAAAATAAAACTCCAATTAACCCTTTCCCTGCTTGTAGTTTCTGTACGCTGTGGCTGCAACCAATCAACTAAAAGGCTGTTTGAATAACCAGAAGGCAGTGTAGGAACCTCCTATTTACCTATTATATATTCGAGCTTTTCAACTTTTTTTGGACAAAACCTTTTTACCTGCTAAAATACCAAATTCTATCTGTTAATTAAAAACCCTACAATGTCAGTTGCCGTGTTATGTACCATACACATCAAATTATTATGATCGAGACGAACGGTGGCGGTTCGAATCCGCCCAGGGATGATTGACTTTTATTTCGTGGAGGCCCCACGGAATAAATCTCGACCTATCCACCATGATTAGAATAGGTTGGTTACACCTAAAGAGTAACTCCCCCCCCCCTGTATGCCACACATGGCCAGGTAGGGGTACCGAACAAAAAAACATTGAATTATTAAAAAAAGTAATAAATATTAATTTAATAAATAATTCCAACTCAATATTTCGACACTGTCTGAACTCCAGGTGAAAAACCAAGGATGAAATTTCGTGTTTTTTATTTTTTTTTAATCAGAAAATTTAACTCCTTGATAAAATCATGAGTTCAGAAAACACCCACACAAAGTCAAGCCTTCCATAGCTCTGCAGCTAACAGGTTAAATAATAAATTATAGGGTGGAATATAATTCCTGTCATGTTCCTTTTTAAAGGCTATTGTTTATTTATATATATTTTTTTAATATGCTTTCTAGTAATGGTAAATCAAATATCATACCGCTGATTGTTTTCGCCAGTTCTTGTAACTGGGAGAGTTCCTTCGATACTTGTGGCGACATACAAGAATGACTTTCAATTATCTTCTTAAGATCAGGCCATGAAAATTTACTGAAAAGTTTTAAAAGAATAAATATCAATGAAATAATATACATTTAATTTCAGTTTTACCTACATCAAATTTTGATTATATATGCCTATGTTATATAAACATAATCATTTTATTATCTATGGAAATCTCACCAAATGAATGACACACAAACTTTAACTTGGTAAATAGGAGACTAAGATAAAAAAAGTTGCAAAGCAGCAGCTTAAATATGCTGCTGATTTACACATCATACAACTCAATCATAGAGACAATATTGAAAACAAAATAGGGACTTAATAGAAAGCTTATCCTGTTCGATGGCTTTCAAATGCAATTTAAAACGATGCTGAGCCTACATATCAATGTCTATTTATTTTTGCCGAGAGGAAAAAACACTCTTCTTTTGAGTCACCTCCGATAGCCTTTTGTTTAACGTTTAAAAAAGTTGTTTTGATACTAGTTCCCTTATGTTACTTCTGTCAAAAGCCAACATGGCGTTGTTTCAACTGTAAAAAACCCATTACGACATTTATTTATCTCTAAAGAGCAAGAAGGAGTCGAAATCTATGATCTAATCAAACCCCTTTTTAACTGAAAATTATGCGATAGGAGTTCACTCATAATAAGCTCACATAACCTTCCCGGATAGGATACACCCAGAAGTAATATAAGGGAACCTTTACCTTAAATTATGGCTTTTGAAAAATTTTCACTGCAAATGATATTTATGGGAAACTTTATTAATTAGGGAACATTTTTCGTAGTAAAAGTTTTCTTTTCAAAAATCCTTACTTGGCCAACAAAAAGTTTGCTTTGTTGAGGTCAACAAGAAGTTTGTTCAATCTGAGATTGAATGGTCGGAAAATTCAGGAGGGGTTAGAGGACATACGACCATTTTTATGAACTAAGGTAAAATATAGTAAATAAACCAGTCTTCAAAAAACTATGAAGAGAAGCAAGGGTAGAAAGAAAGACCTTTATGTACGTAAAAAAACTTTCCAGTAAATCAGACTGTCATCTTTGGTTATAGGACTTCTTTTAGGGTAAATAATTTGAGACTAGCAACCAAGAGACATGACTAGACAAAAGTTAGGTCGAAATCACATTAAATAAACTACCCTAAATGCAGCTGTAATAATAATAAAATAATAAAGGAATCTTTCAGATGACACTTACAAGAGGTAACCCAGTAATTATCAATCGATAATAGGGCAAACAGGTTTATTTGTCATTGTATACTAACTTTTGATAGGATAACTAAATTTAAAATGAAATAATAAAAATACACCAAAACTTGTTATTTATTAACCAATGATTTTAAAAGCATGACTAAATCAAGATATATAAAAAGAAAGAAATGAATTTCATTTAAATGATTATTTACTTATGTCTTTCCAAAGGTTTGACAGAAGCATTGTCAATAATATCCTTTCTTGGTTCTAGTCGAGTAAAAGATCTCAAGTATCTGGTTAATCTTGGAAGTGGTTTAGTTTCTAATCTAGAAGAAAACTGCTTGCAGTCAAATGCTGTCATCAAACCATCCATTTCAATGTGTCTTAATGAAATTGCTTAATAAATCATATCCAAAGTGCTAAGATAATAGATTATAATTCAAATAAGTAAAAAGGGCTAAAAATGCAGATAAATGCTCTATTTCACAAAATGGATAAACCAGATTTAATTATGTTCAGAACCTTCCTTCAGGCTCAATATTCTAAGATCGATTTAATTTATGAAACGATATAAATTTAAATTATAAAAAAGGATAAGAGGAATGATTTATAAGCAACCGAAATATTTTAAATATTCTCTATTGAAAAACTGTTTATTTTAAATTTCTTAAAGTTCACCTTGAAGAAAAAAACACATAATTAGCTTAAAATTAAAGAAAATAAGAATTATTAATGCTAAGATGATATATCGATATAGGAACCGGTAGTTTTGATTTTGAAAACATATAACCTGTTAGTATAACCTGAATGTAAAATTAACCTTCCACCTGTTAAGTAGTGTTTTAAAAATTGGAGTACTGTGATTATACTAAAGTTTATTTAGAATTTAATCTATTTATTGATTCATATTCAGCTTTGTCGTTTAAGAATTCCTTATCCCAATATTTTTTATTCTATCTCAATAACATGAGTGATACAGAAGAGATTGTTTTAAGCCATAAAACATGGGTTAAATCAATGGAAGCTATAGAAAAGGTAATTTGACATTCTTTTTTTTTTTAATTACCTTATTATTTTATATCATAAAATACTTATAATCATGCACTTCATGTTATTTTGATTTCAGGATGGATTCAGAGAAGGTTTTGAAGCTGGAAGAGAAAAGAATTTCCAAACTGGATTTGACATTGGTTTCAAAACAGGATTTGAGCTTAGTCATGAAAAGGCTTTACAAGCTACTAAAAAACTGTGAGTATCATTGATTTGATTATATTTGACTTTCATTTAATATTGTAGGTTTTTAGAATGCTGATAATCTATTTCCATATTTGATACCATTAATGCTTTGTCACTTCTGGCGTGCATTGCCTGTTTTAAACTAAAAGAACAAGGGATGAAAGTATTGATATAAATGTTATCTATATTCTATTGAAATAGTTATGTGATATACATCGTAAAATATACTGATAATTAATGTATTAAGTCTCCATATATTGAATCTTATCATGTAGGAGGGAAAAAAAAAGAAAAGGAAAGCAAGCTAGGTTTCCATTAAAAAGATTGGAGATATGTTAATAACCAAGTCCTGGATATAAATAATGTTTATTTATTAACAGTCAATGAAATGCAAATTAGCCTGTTTCTGGTGGTTTAGTGACAGTAATATCAGCAAATTCCCCACATTCGCTGATATTAGGAACGGGGGTTAATATTAGCCCATTTTTTGACTCCCACTTGCTTTTTCTGAAATAAATAAACACCAATAAGTACCTCTTTTTTTTTAAGTTATTCTTTTTCTTAATCTTCAAGATCGGTTGAGTTGCCCCCTCATTTATTAGTAAATTATATGTTGAAATTGAATCATTAATTATTCTTAGATAATTAATTTATAATTTTTAAAAAATTTGGGTACTTTTCTGTTATAATCACGCCCAGAGAAAATGTTTTTAATTTAGTTAGTACATTGCTTTAAATAAATAAAACACATGTTTTCTGAATAAAATCTATCTCTTGTCTCCACGTTTTTATATGACACCTCCATTTAATTTTACCTTTAAATGATAACATCATCTCATGGTTATTTTTACATATTATCATTTCAGGAATAATATTATGCTGTTGAAAAAACCTGACCGCAGTTTCCTCATCCAAAATATTCCTAAAAATATTTTTTAAATTATACTGATACTCAACCATATTTAACGTGATTAATTATCTAGTCAAAACAAATTATTCGGCACGGAATTGACAGTGTTGCCAGTAAGCAAACAGTTGTGAAATTAACTCATAGTTACCTCCCTAGCAACACTGGCGATAAACCTGCTTCTCCTAAAAGCAATGTACTAACTAAATTAAAAACATTTTCTCTGGGCGTGACTATAATAGAAAACTACCAAAATTTGATTAGAAGATGGAAGATTTGACCATAGCCGGTAATCGAACCCAGATTCTCTGGATCTTCAACATATAATGTTTAACTTTGTCGTGCGTCAATTAGATCCGGTTGGCTGGACAATTGTTCAGCTAATATGCCCTTTGTGGTTAGACCTGGTAGGCGGGAGTGGTCCCACGGTTAGGTATTCGATGATCGAATGTTGGGATGAACATTAACATTAAAGTATTGAAGTATATTTTTTTGTTCTCCCCTTCCTCGCCGGTTAGGCTATATGTGGTTTCCCGGGCCATGTGAGTGGGTGGGGGATTGACGCCGAGTTTTTATTCAATTTCCCCTGGCTCAGGGTTTTTAACTTGCCATCTTTGGTTTCCCAATCATATGTTGCCATGGGCAACCCGTATTTTCTAACACGTTTGCCCACTCAGGAAACTAAAAATGTAATTGTTTAAACACTTTGTATTATCATTATTAATCCTTCAAATCCCTTGAGTAGGACATAGGACCATCACATAGTTTCCCCTGCCATCTCACACTTCATTGATCTCCTTGACCAGGTTTGACCGATGCTATACATTTTCTTCTGTAGAATCTGCCTCCACATTTCCCTAAGTTGCCCGTATCTTTACTGGCCTTTGGAGTTTCCCTGTTCTTTTTTGTCTGATGTTATTAGAATTCTTCTAGAATTCTTAGATGTTATTAGAATTCTTCTCCAAGCTGAATCTCAGAAACTATTTTGTCTATTGAGTCAGTTTTGGTCTCAAATGTTAGCGGATGTAATCTAGTTCAAAAATATTTAGAATAGTATCTGTCGAAAACATGCTTCATCATGGTCAAAATGAAAAAAAAATTTTGGGATGTCATAAAAGCTCATCCATGTCAAAAAATTGGTTTCTGCATCCGAGTCTCATTCCATACAAGAACTATGAACAAAACCTACTACCACCATTTGATGCAAAATAAAAAAAAATTTTTTTTATAAGAAATTTGAAGGAAAAGTATTCAATATTAGTGCATCATTGCGTATAAATGTTGTAATGGTAAAGCTCACTAATATTTTCATTTTTTATCCAAAGGGAATATAACTGCCGTGGAAAGCTGTCAGTTCTCATATCATTTTCTACTGATAAATTATAAAATTTAGTGAGGTATGTTAGAAAGCTATTAGGAGCTTGTATGGAATTCTACTTTCCATCGATCGAATGTTGGGATGAACATTAACATTAAAGTAATCTCTTAATGATCCGAATAAGTAAATGGATAGAAAAGTACAAGTGGGGGATTTTAATTCATTCACTTGAAAATATGTCTTGATCTCAAATTAAACTATAACTAATTCTTTGGCCAGGAATGCCTCTATTAATTCATATTTATTTAATTATCATTAATGTTGTGAATAATAATAATTTTGAATGATCTTTTAGGATGAATGAAAAACCAATTGCTAAGTTTGAACCACCTAAAGATGACTGTTTCATTTGTTCAATGAATAATGAGGATAAAATGATGCAGCTACCTCTAGAAGATATTATTGAAAAGCAGAGACTTTCCTTTGTTCATCAGTCTTGATTATTTTTCCTATTAAAAAGAAAATAATCATGTATTACGAACATCGGCCAAGGAGGTATGAGAGAAGAGAAGGGAATAGGAGAGACGACGTCTTTCCTAACGAAGCAAACGCTTCTGAAGTTAATGCAATGGTTCAAAAGAAAGTGCAGGTCACAGAACCTGATTTGTGATATCCTGTTCCATTCACACTTTGACATTATCATTTATTTAACAAGAGGCTAAGGTTATCCATTCATTATATAGCAGCATGACATCTAGAGAGGAGATGAAGATGCTCGAAGATAGCTGCTTTTTCAAAAATAAATTAAACAAGCAGAAAGTAATTAACGACAAATAATGTTTAATAATAATTATAAAAAAATGGTTTATAGGTGGGATCTATATCATTCTTATTGATATTTTCTGGTTTCCATGACTCAGAGATCCGCGATATTTATAATCTGACATTGATAAGACCTACAGTGTTTATATTTATCCGAATTAGAATACTAATACCTTTAAATAGATTATAAAACTAAGCTAAACTAAAAGAAATGGAATAATATCTAAACACTTTTATTTTATTTTTATTTAACTAGATAAATTATGTTAGTACTATTAAATATAAGTGGTTATCTTTTTTATGAAATCATCTTCAAACGAATTCTATTAAGTATAAGTCCATTCGTTGCCTAGCTATAGAGAAATCGTAATACTGTTAAAATTCTTTTTGCCACTTACTTACTTAACCCATTACTGTCAAGGCCTCCTGAATCAGCCTTCGCCAGTTGTCCCGGTCAAGTGCTGACGTTCTCCAGTTCCGAGTTTTAAGGATGTGGCAAGAGTCATTTGCAACACCCTCCTCCCAGAGAAGCTTAGGTCTTCCTATCCTTCTTGTGCCATATAACTGCCCTGACAGGACTTTCGGAGGGATGTCCTCTTCTGACATTCTAAGACCATGGCCTGCCCACCTAAGCCTCCCGAGTCTGATGGTCTTAACGATATCAGGTCCATTTAGGAGAATGCTCAGTTCGTGGTTGGTCCTTCTCCTCCATTCCCCATTCTCCATACGAAGCGGTCTGTATATGTAGTGCAAGATTTTCCGCTCGTAGTCCAGTAGGCTTTGCTCTGATTTCTTCGAAATCTTTTTAGCCTGTTCTTATAATTTTTTGTCAATGATTAATATTTATTTATTTTGAAATCAACATCCAGGCCATGTACTTTATCATACAATTTCTTGGAAGGAATGGACTGCGATTTTTAAAAACACTCAACGAGGACAACTTCCAAATGTTAATATTTTCAGCTATATTTCAAATAAATTGAAATAAAAAAGAAATTATGGTGAATTAACAAAAATTAAAATACAATGGAGCAATAAGATGGGGTCACCTGTGGTGTAGTGGTCAGCATGGCAACCTACGATACAAAAGGTCGCGGTTACGTGTCCTGCGGTGGCCTTATGATTTTTTAATGGGAGTAACTCCCGCTGTAGAATCCTCCAATTAGCCTTTGTAGCAGAAAGGGGCAAAAAAGAAAAACAAACAAGAGCAATAAGATAATAAAAAATATATATTGTTGTATTTATGGGTTAATTTTATAATTAGTTGAGAACATGCCTACACAGTAACAACTGTATACCCTTCTAATGGAGGTTCTGTCGTGGTTACTAACAGTGTTACCACATCTCCTTTCTTTAATTAAATTCAAGATTAACAATACTACAAAATAAGATAAATTTTCATAATAAAAAAAAATATAACTGATTAAAACATAACACGAATTTTCATAATAGACACAAAATACAAATGATTAAAGCATAACATTAATTTTCACACTATATTACACTATTCTGATTAAAACGTAACACGAATTTTCATAATAGACGCAAAATACAAATGATTTAAAGCATTACATCAATTTTCACACTATTCATAAAATAAAACCAATTTAACTATAATGTTTATTCTTCCACCAATCTTCTTGGTTTAATGATTTGTCTTCCATATCTAGACATAGGTTGAGCTGAGTTATGTGTATCAGAGGTAACCTCAGGACTCCCTTGCGGAAGTTGATGTGGTTTTGCTGGAACAGTATTCGATGAATGAGGTGGGACAGTATTCGATGATTGAGCTGGAATAGTATTCAATGATTGAGCTGGAACAGTACTCGATTCACTACTTTCACTAATGTTATTTTCCAAAGCAGAATTATTATTTTCTTCTCCATTAATAGTAAAGGGGTTTCTTGATTTGCGTAGATGGACTGAGTTCCTAATTAATGCTTGACCATCCTCAGTTCTTTTTATGTAGGATCTAGGTGTTTTGTTTGATTTAATAATCTGGCCTGGCTCCCATCTCCTTCCTCTTCTATGGACTACACTTTCACCATCATGGAAATCTCTTCTCTTCTTTGATGTTTTATCAAAGTGTAGCTTAGACTTTTGCTGTTTAAGCTCCCTATCCTCCTTCACTCTAATAACATTTGGCAGAAGGTTCTCTTCGACAGTTGGGAGGATAGTTCTAAGCGTTCTGCTCATCAGTACTTGTGCTGGGCTTACTGACAATCCTGTGATTGGGCAGTTTCTATACTCAAACAATCCCAAATTGAAATCCTGTCCAGACTTGCAGCATTTTATCATGATGCTTTTGCAGATACCAACTGCTTTCTCCACCATTCCATTCGATTGTGGATAGTGTGGGCTGGTGTTAGTCAATTTTATTTCCCATTCTTGACAAAATCTCCTGAACTCAAAGGATGAGAAAGGCATATTATCAGCCACAATTTCATCCGGTATGCCATGTGTGGCAAAAATAGGTTTAACAGCCTTGATTGTTTCTGATGATGTTTTATGTAGCATCTTCACAACATCAAACCAGATTGATAAATAATCCACAATTATTAAGTAGGAATAGTTTCCTAATTGGAAGAAATCCATGCCAACCCGTTGATAAGGTCTTGATGGTATCGGGTAAGGCAATAAAGGTTCCTTTATATTTTTATTCCTAAACATTTCACATATTTTGCATTTCAATACATATTCTTCAATATCTGAATTCATTTGCGGCCAGTAAAATATTTGTCTTGCCCTTTTTTGAGTTTTGCTGACTCCTAAATGCGGACTATGAAGTTTCTCCAGCATTTCTTTTCTCAAGGAAATATGCACCAATAGCTTTCTGCCAACAAATACTAAGTTTCCACTCACAGAAATTTCATCTTTAAATTTGAAATATATCCTTACTTCTTCAGGTACATCTTTACTATTGGCGGGCCAACCCTTCATGTAATATTGCACTAGGCGTTGCAATGTCTTATCCTTGGTGGTTTCTTCTTCAAGAATCTTTTTTCTTCTGGGTGTGACCTGTAACTGATGATTATTAGCTGCTACTTCATGCACTATCTCACTAATCCAACCTTCTTCAGAATTGATGTTCTCATTTTCACAACCTCTTGACAACAAATCAGCAATATATAATTCCTTCCCAGGCACATACCTCAAATCTAAGTCATATTTAATTAATTTAAGAATCATCCGCTGCAACCTGGGTGATGGTGTTTCTCCAACATTCTTTTTAATTAGAGACACAAGAGGTTTCTGACTAAAGTTTTACGCCTATAGATGTAAAAATGAAACTTAGACGTTGCAAACAGGAGACTTAATAATTCCTTTTCAATTTGTGCAAAATTCTTTTCTGTTGGTGACAACGACCTTGATGCATAGGAAATAGGTTGTCCCTCCTGCATTAAGCAGCATCCTTTAATGCATCACATTTAATAGTAATTTCTTTAGATGCATAAAAATGAGTTAACACTGGAATTTTTGTAATTAATTCTTTTATATTTTTTAGAAGCATTGAATGAGCTTCTGTCCAAATAAATTCCACCTTACATCTCAAAAGGGCACGCAAATTAGAAGTTAAGTCAGCAAAATTTGGAATAAAATTTCTTATGTAATTAAGCATGCCCAAAATTCTCTGTAATTCCTTCTTATTCCTAGGATTCTCTAAACTTTTAATAGCTTCTATTCTCTGTGGGTCAATTTTCATCCCATTCTTATCAAACTCAAACCCCAAAAATGTGACTTTATTAGTTTTATATTGAAATTTACTAGAATTAAATTTTAAATTACTTGACCTGGCCCTGTCTAATACTATATTTAGCACTTTATTGTGTTCTTTTGCTGTCTCAGTTGCAATTAAAATGTCATCAAAATATATTATAAGTCCAGGAATATCTGCAAATATGGAAGTGTTTACTCTTTGGAACTCCTCAGGGGCATTGGACACCGAATGGGAGTCTGAGGAACTTATAGCACCCGAAAGGTGTTGAAAATGCGCACAGATGATTCTTCATCCAGTTTAATATTATAAAAGCCCTCCTTAAGATCAAGTAAGGAAAAACAACATTAACCTGCTAATTTTCAGCAGTTACTCCCAATTTGGACAGGCAGCTTACTGGCATTATATTAATTTCAGCTCCAGTATCAAGCTTGAACTCCACTTCTTTGTTATTTATATTTAATTTTTGTGACCACTGTATGATATTAATTTTACAAATTTTTTCTGAGCACTCCACTAATTCACAGGAGTCTATAAGGGACTCCACATAATCACTTTCATTGGTATTTTGCTGTACTAGACTTATATTTTTCTTGTTTTTAAAACATGCAACTGCAAAATGATTTGGCTTATTGCATAATTTACAATACTTCCCATATGTGGGCAATTATTGGCTCTGTGTTTGTTATCACACTTCCGACACTCATAGTATACGAGGTGTGGCTATTAAATAATGAGACTGATGCTGTAAAACATTTTATTTTTATTTCATCCATTTTTACTTATTATCACCTTCAATATACACCTCTCCTCTATCCCTACAACGCTCCATGCGAATCTTCCATTGTTAGAAACAGTGCTGGAAGTCTTTTTCTGTCAGCTCCTTCAGGACGCGTGCCGCTTTCTCTTTCACAGCTTCAACAGACTCAAATCTTGTTCCTTTTAATGCAGATTTCACCTTAGGAAACAGATAGTAGTCGCACGGCGCAAGATCCGGCGAATAAGGCGAATGGTCTAACACTGGGATGCTGAATTTGGCTAGAAACCTCTTTACAGACAATGCGGAATGAGCCGGCGCATTGTCTTGGTGGAGAACCCATGACTTGTCCTTCCACAATTCAGGTCTTTTTTTCCTTATTCTTTCGCGGAGTTCAGCAAGAACGTGAAGGTAGTAATGTTGATTAATCGTTTGACCTTCAGGAACCCAGTGAAGGTACACAATCCCATGAATATCGAAAAAAACAATCAACATTGCTTTGAATTTTGATTTGCTTATTCGAGCTTTTTTGTCTCTCGGCGAAGATGGGCTCTTCCAGTACATGTATGGTGGACACTTCTTTCAATAAATTATAAGTTTCAGTAGCGGTTTTTCCTAGTTTCACATGAAATTTCATAACAATTCGTTGCTCTACTGTTACACTTAACATTTTTCCAGCGAAACAAAAAAACAACTCTAATGCGAACGAAGGCTTCACGATAACAGCTGTTGTTGCTGGCGTTTGGCGCATGTGCACTTCTTCTGTAGCAGCGTCAGTCTCGTTATTTAATAGCCACACCTCGTACTTCATCATTATTGTTCACACCACTGTGATTTCTGTTATAATGCCTAGCGTTATTAATAAGTTTCTTGCCTTCTTCATTAGCTGTGTTATAGTTAGGCTTATTATTACCTCTTTTTATTGCCTGTACTTCTGCAGCTTTCTCTTGAATCAATCTAACTTGCTCCTTTGAAGTTTCGGATGCTTTAACACAATCAACGACTTTAAGTAAATCTAATTCACTTTCTCTTAATATTCTTTCCTGTAGCCCTTGGTCTGTTAGGTGTAAAACAATTTGATCCCTAATTAAAGATTCTAACTGATCACCAAATTCACAGTTTGCTCCAATAGTACGAAGTACTGTCACATAGTTGTCAATAGTCTGACCATCAATCCTTAATGTTTTAAAGAATTTATGCCGCTCAAACAACACATTCTTCTTTTCCTTACAGTAATCTTCAAATTTACTAATTACAGCGTCATATGTTGGGTCAGTAGATATCCCAAACGTATTAAAAATAGCCAAACCTTCATCACCAATCAAGTTAAGTAAAATTGCTATTTTAACTTTATCTTCTTTTTTATCCTTTTCAGTTGCTACAAGATAGTATTCCAATTTCTGCTTCCAATTTCTCCAATTTTGTGCTATACTACCCAAAAACGATAATTCAGAGGGCGGTTTAAACTCTATCACACAACGTGCTCCTAACGTATTATCACTTTTACACTTATTCACGTGTTTACTTTGTTAAATAACTAGAATTTCACCTGACACCATGTTGTATTTATGGGTTATAAGTTAAAGTCACCATTCTTTACTATAACTTTATTTTATAATTAGTTGAGAACATGACTACACAGTACAAACTGTATACCCTTCTAATGGAGGTTCTGTCGTGGTTACTAACAGTGTTACCACATATATAATAATAGAAATATAGGACAATATAATGTATAGGCATTGGCGGATCCAGGGGGGGGGGCTGTGGGGGCTGCAGTCCCTCCCTTTGGAAAATTTTTCGTCATTAAAAGATAGAATTTGACTTTATTTAATGTAAGAAAGCAAGATAAAGCCGGGATAGCCGAGCGTGTAGGAGCGCGACCCGTTGTTGCACGCTCGAGCCGAACGGCGGCGGTTCGAATCCGCCCTGGGAGGGTTGACTTTTATTTCGTGGAGGCCCCATGGAATAAATCTCGACCCTCCCACCATGGTTAGAATAGGTCGGTTACACCTGTAGAGTAACCCCCCGTATGCCACACATGGGCAGGTAGGGGTACCGAACAAAAAAAAAAAAAAAAGAACAAATAATGTGCAGAACAAGTAGAATTTTAGTTATGGGAAATGAACATAGAGGTAAAGAAGCAGATTAGCAGATCCAAATGAAGGGCTGTGGGGCTGCAGCTCCCCCTTTACGATCGGCTGGATCCGCCCATGTGTATAGGTAACACAAAATGAGATTCATAAGAGGTTTGGTTGCAAAAGCAATTTTTTTGGGTCTTGAAAACCGGAAAGTATCTTATTTTTTATTAATAAACTTATTATTTATCATCGCTTGTTATTTTCTTAATTTTTTGTTGGATAAAATCATTTTTATAGTTTATCACATATGTATTGCTATTATTCAAAATTTTATCAGTTTTCTTTGTCACCAATTTACTTGTTTTGTTTTTGTTTTCCACATATAAAGCTGGATTTTGATTTTTTGTAAACCAATCTTCTTAGTAAATAAAAGGTATGAACAACAGTAAAACATTAATAAACAAAAATAATAAGTGACTATTGAAATATTAGCTAGACATTTCTTTTGTCTATAAATTATGTTAGATATTAATGTTTCTTCATTATCATGTTTTATAATTTATAATTAAACTGGATATTCATGTTATTTATTGTTTATTTCTACAAATAGTTCTATCCTCTTTGTATTTTTCTTTTTATCCCTCATGATGACCTATGGTGTAGGTTAGAATGTTGCCAGTAAATAAATAATTTATATTTATAAATTTACAATCCTAGATAATATTATGGTTCAAAGCCAAAAAAATAAAAGATGTCACAATAAAAATCTTTATTATTAAAAAATATATATACAACACTTAATTTTAAAAGCTAATCACAGAGTGCTGGCATATTTCTTTACAATGCTCTTATAGTAATCAAAAAGATTCTGAACAGCTGATTTACAAATCAAAACTGCTTTTTCATAAATTTCCAAGCTGCATTCTCCTTCAACGTGAGCTGCTACAATGTTATACTTTACATTTTCGAACCCAAGAGTTATAACTATTTTCGCTTTCTGAAATGAAAAAATAATTGTATGAACAAATAAAATTAAATATAACGTACAATGTGTAGTACAGATTAATATAAATCATTCATTAACATGTTTAATATTATACTAATTTTAAGATATGTTGGGTTAGAAGTTACCTCCGTAGCTTTCTTGTCAGGATCAATAATGAAATTATTGCCTTCGTCAACGGCACATGTAACCGCAGCCACAAGACAACTCATCTCCAGCCCTGAGTTAATCACTGCAAGGCATGCTGCATTAATGGCGGCTGCTAACATCTGGAAAATCAAGTTTGAACCATATAAAATATAAATATTTACACAAGAAATATCAATGTAATAATGTTAAAAGGTGTAATGTGCTAGAATTTGTTAAGGTTATCTCAGGTATTAGTCAAGATTTTCAGTTGTATTTCTTATAATGTGACGTTTTGCCTCAACCTGAAGATTTTTTTAACCTTATTTTAAGTTTATTTTGCATCCTCCATTGTCCAATATGCAATACATGGGCATTGCTCTAATGAATATCCATAATTTTGGATGAAAAATCTTATGATCCAGAAGAAATAAAAAATGACTAAAAATCCTAAATATTTTTATGTATTAATAAAGTTGTTTCAGTAAAAGGTAACTGCAAATATAATAACACAATTTTTAGATAAACAATTTTAAATGAAAGTAATATCAAATAAAATCAGAAGACTTAGTGACTTACAGATCCTGAATCTTGCAATTCTTGAATCACAATGGAAATTTCATGACGACAAAATGGTTTGGCAAATATTAATGCCTCACATGAGCTTTGGATAATAGATTCAATCGTCTTGTCGTATACTCCTGTCATAATAAAAGATTAATTTAAATAATTATATCAAGACAAATATAACAGGTTAATTAAAGTTTAAATTAATTAGTCATCAGAGTAATAGGAAAGAATAACGCTATTGGAAACTATTAATTTATAACTGGACAACAAGACTCAGCTCGGGATAAATACAATAGACGTAAATAATTACCTTGCTTTCCTGATTTTGACCTGTAGGTCACAAAAACTGGAATGGCATCATTTTGAACTTTTTGGTGTTTCACTTCTAAAGGTCCATATAAAGCAGCTAATATCACAGTATTACCTATAAATAAATCAACAACAAATTAAGAATTACAAAAATAATTCAATGATTGCTGTAATTTAATGACTACAGTTACTAAATTAGAAATGTTTCTTATGTCTACCAAAGCAGAGCAGGTGTCAAAATGTTTGCATATTGGGCACATTTTGTCTTCATTTTATCCTATAATTATTATTCAGAAACAAACCACATCTTTTCGGCATGTCCTATGCTGTTTTGTTTCTTAAGTTTATCCTAGCTCCCTAATTTGACTGAACTGATAACACTAAGTGGGTATGTACTATACAGGTGGATCTTGATGTGGTATTTGAGAGCCTTCTTTTGTTAAAATATCATCTGCTTTGTTTCCTGGTAAAACAGCCAGGGTATCCTTTGTATCTCTTGAATGGAGGTCTTGGAACGTCGGCGGCAACTAACTATATTTTCTAGCAAGGATTCTTTATTGTTAAAAAAATCGTTGAATTATAGAATGTAGCAATTCGGTTATAAGAACTTCTTTCCCTCCATCGTTGCATTAGGCCTAAAATGGTTGTATACCACAATTTCTACTGGTCAGATTCTCAGACATTGTCATCACTACTTTATCTAGATCTTCTGAGTCTCTTCACACTCAATATGAAAGATGTTCATATTTATTCGAAGTAGCCAATTATTTACTGTTCAGAAGGACAAAACCCATTAATTTGTTTTATCTTACTGAACCAGTATCATGTTACATACATGTCATATCATGTCAATTAGATTAGGCCATAAAGCCAAGCACTTCAAGGTTTCATTATAAGCTCAAGTCTAATATTTTTAACGATCCTCATGAATCTCATTCCAGCTGCCCTATCATTATTATCATTAAAAAAAAAAAAATGTATTTCAATTTTTTTGTAATGGTTTTCCTGACGATTAGTTCGCCAAACATAATTTGCCAAGATCAGGATATTAGTTGTCTTAGAGAGGTAAACCTTCTGGCTGCTAGTAGAATTGGTGATCCTCTCACCAAGGGAAAGGATTGAATATAAAGCTGACACATAGGTAGACATTAAAATGTGCTAAGTACTACTAAATCACAATGTTTGATTTCTTACAGAAAACTCTGCAACATAATGTAGTTTATGATATATAAACATTAAAAATATAAACCAGACAATATAGATAATGACCCAACAACCATGATTAATCAGTATAATACAGACCGATAATGTAAACAATTTCATTAGAATAAATAACTGAGAAACAGAAGAACAACAACAAACAGCATCAGAAAACTAAAAAAATACCTTGAGATAGCATGGCTGAGCCATCTGCTTTGCTTAATACATTTAGTTCACACTTCATGGATCTAGCCCCTAAACCATCAGGAGTGCTTGAACTCACTTCCATTTTTAAGTAATGTTTTTAATTTAAGATATACCAAAAATATTATAATGAAAGGAAACCCAAAATCATTTGCATTGGAAAAATATTCTTGGGTATTAGAGACTTCAAAGTTGTATTCAACTATGGTAATATTTCAATTCTAGATGAACTCAAATGAGAAAAAATAAAAAGTTCACATGCTTCACTGTTATAGAAACTATCAACTTAAAGGTTTTATTTCTTCAACCAAAGAGCTACATTATTAACCTCAACTTGATGGTAAAAGATTTTTTTGATTAACAAATTGTCTTCCTGTATGATGACTACTATAATAGTCATATTTTGATAACTTTAATAGAACTTGAAAAAATTACTAATCAGTCAGCACAGATTAAGCAATATTAACTTATTTATTAATTGAACAATATTATAGATAACTTTGTGATAAGCTATATTAAATCCTATACCTGTGATCAGGCGTTATTAACATACAAATGCAGCGACACAATAGTTAACTTCAAAAACGTAAGTTATATTAACATTATGTAATATGATTTAACTGATTTATTCACAAATTTATGAAGTATAAAGTGTTAAGATCTCATATAATCAAATTAGAATATGTTTATATTATGAAAGTTTTTTTTTTAATCCCTGAGGAAGCGGAACCCTGTATGAAAGTCTCTCACGTAATTGTTATGATTATTCTCTTCTCTGACTGCCCAAAAATGACCTCACAGTCGTTAATTGGTTCTTTAAAACTTCAAAAATCAATTAATAAGTTGAACCGCCCCCTTGTGTTCTGTATGGGGACGTAAAATTCATTTAAAGTTTTAGATTAGAGCTTAATTAAGGCATCGATGTCCTTAGACGTTGTGAATTCTGAATTGTGCCATAGATTTTATAGGAATCGAAATTAACAAAGAAATTTTAACTTGCCTATTTTGTCTACATCTATTTCATTAACAAAATTCTCAAATGTCATTATCCAAAGTACCCACGTTTTGGTTTATACAATGAGCTATTTTATAATTAAAATATCATTATCATTATTATTTCAGCATATATGGGTCAATTAATCTGGAAAGGGCAAAGCCTTGTTCTCTCACTTAAATTTCTTCTCCGGCAATGAAATATGCATGTTATATTTTAAAAAAAAATTAAATTGTGATTAGTAGAGTAATTGTTAACAACAAAAAAATAAGTTATTTTACAGAGTTTAGGGAAAAAAATTTCATCGCCCTTTTTAAACCACATTTTGAAAAAAAATACCAAGGCACGAATTATTTTAGAGAAGATCTGAAAATTCTAGAGTTCTGAAGATATCCCAAAACGGTTGACAGCGAAGTTAATGTGTTTCCTAGAGTCTTGTATTATTCCCTCACCACAAGGTAATTTGGATTTTGCGAAAAATTATAAAAAGAGGGTTAAAAATGGCCTCGATATAGCTGCTTACAAGCTAAGGAAGGACCATGCATGCCCGGCCGAGTTTAGTGCAGTCTAGTAGTGTTATCTGCTTTCATTTCTTATGAGACTGCTGCGAAGTTATGTAGGTAGGAGTAGTCATGATGATAAAGATCTTAACCCTTTAACCGGGGAGTTCCCTTTTAAATTACGCACCCTACAACGGGCGTGAGCTCTTTCACTAGGACGTGTATATACGTCCCGCCCGGTGCAATGTAACTTCATATTATTATTTTTTTCATTTATGCTTAAAATAAATGGGAAGGCTATGAAATATATTCGTTTTCGTTTATTTATATATAAACCACAAAGGAAAACACAAAATGACAAACAAATAGAAAAGAATATCAACAAAAATATAAAAGTATCGAATTAAGAAATTATAAATTTACAGCCTTAACCTATTATAAAGAGTACAAAAAATATATATATAAATATAAATTAAATATATTATTATTATAAATATTATAAATCATATATATATATATATGTGTGTGTGTGTGTGTGTGTGTGTATATAATATATATGTATAAATTCACGTCGTTACATGTATCGATGACTAATCACTCTATTGTACGAAAATATAAGTCCCACCCATTCCAGGGCACAACATATATTTCAAGGACGTATACATACGTCCTGCCCGTTGTGCTATTGTTTAGGTTGGACGCCTATATACGTCCCGCCCGGTTAAAGGGTTAATAATAAAACTTTTATCACTTAAATTTTATTTCCTAATTATTTTTTTGTTATATTATTCGTAAATGAGTAAAGAGTAAATTATGTTGCAGGTTTAAGGTGTGCATCTTTAATCTGCCCATAAGTAAATTTTAAAAATCTCTAGGAAAAGAGCAAAAGAAGAATTAATATTGGCGTGAAATATCAGAGATAAAATTTCTTCCGTTAAAAGGAAGAATATTCCTCAGAGCAGATATAATGAAAAGTAATGAACATGAAAAATACTTGCTTAAAAATATAAGCTATCTAAATATAATATATCTAAAACATTTTTCATTCAATTTAAAACACAATATATAAAAATTATATTACACTTTAAAACAATTCAACCACATACAAAACTTTTTATTTTTAAATTTAATCTTTAAACAACTTTCATTTAGTGTTAAAAACATTCTAAAAATATTTTATAAAAATTAGCCAATATCATAAATTATCAAAATTAAAATATATTCCTAGACTAATAAATAAGATAAAACAGATTTTTAAAAAGTACGAACATGATAATCTCAAATTAGGATTGTACAATAATAACAAATTAGAAAAACATTTAACTAATAAAAAGGATAAAATAAAAAGTTCAGATAACCTCAATATAGTTTATAAAATAAACTGTAAGAACTGTAAAGATAAATACTATATTGGTGAAACATCACAAAATTTAAAAACAAGAATATTACAACATAAATAGCACCAGCAACCCAAAAAACATAAATAAATCAGCTTTAGCTAAACATGCCATAACACAAAGCCATGAATTTGATTTTGATGAGAGTCATAGATAGAGAACAGAATAATAAAATAAGAAAATTAAAGGAAGCAAACCGTATAACCAAAAACTTAATAAACAGAGTGAATTATAAAAGCGAAATAGGGGGAATAGGAACCCATTATGCTGAAATTATTAATAAAATTAAAATATAAAAGAGTGAGGATAAAAGATATGGATTTTGGTGATGAGGAGAGGGGGTGAAAAGTGGGGACCGGTCAACAACAGAGCGATGAGCGGGTTTTATAATCCTATAAAATTAAACTTCGTATATCGATATTAGAAGTAAATCGTATCTCTTTGTAAATCCTTGCTGAATGCAATTGAAGCGTGCGACGCAGTTATTTGAGCTCAGTTTGCCGGTTGTAGTGTTTCTGGTTCTTGTTGTTCATTGATTGAGCCGTAGGTCGACTAAGTTTTTATTTCAGTTCTTTCTCTTAACTTCTGCTATTAATACCTTCCTCCGTGAAGTGAATTGATTCGCCGAGAGGTATTTACTACTACTTATTACAAAATGGTAAGTTTGTTTACAAATATAACCTCACTAACCCACGTGTGTCTTTATATGTATATTTATTTGGTACTTTATTTTAGACTGATGAAGTTAATCCGAAAGCTTACCCGTTGGCCGATGCCACCCTCACCGCCAAGATATTAAATGTTGTGCAGCAGGCACTTAACTACAAACAGTTAAGGAAAGGTGCCAATGAATGTGAGTAATATTATGATTAATGATTTTATGAAAATCATATTTCTCTCTGTGGGTCTTCTAAGGAAACAACATAATTGCTTATATTAACTTTAAACTCAATCATGGAATTAGCTCTGCTAAACTCATATCCTAATGTCTGATCACATGGTGTAATGTGATGTTGCTGTTCATTCTGGATTTGAGGAATATGGGTTATATTGTTATTTTAGAGTGTGTTCCCAGACACTTGTTTATGTAATATAGAAGCCTTGTTATATTTTTTTTAAATTTAATTGATTTATGATTTTTCTTAAGCTTAGTCAGTAGCTGAAATGTTGGTAACCTTCTGTATTAGGTCATGGCCAGAAGGAACATAGTAATAGTGTTACATGAAGTTTTATGAGTTTTGTGTTGTGTTTGACATTAAGTTTGAACTATAATCGAGTTTTCCTTGCAGGTATAAGATTTAAATTCTAATTAAGTTATAAACGTAAATGAGCATAACTTTTGGTTTGCTTCATTTTCTCTACTCAGTTAGTTTTATAGAAAATTTGGATTATTATGATTATGTTGGAGACTTTCGTTTATTATAAAGGGGATAGAACCTGATATTTTAGTATGCGAGATAAGCATTTGATCCATTCCTCGAAAATATTAAGTTAAATCTTTACCTTCTTTGCTTTATAATTCATCTAATCTTATTTATATAAATACATGTAACCATTAACCAGGCGCTGGTCTCGCCCCTCCGTTAGACTGTTGGTCGCGCTTGAGTAATTCCCTCACACCTCATTTTTTGTCTATTCTATTATTTTTTAGCAGCATTATTCGCCATATATATATATATATATATATATTTTTTATTTTTTTAAATTTTGAATATGTTTAGCATTAACCATTATTTAAGGTGTTTTCATCAGTTTAGTGCATTTATTATAATTTAATTATTGGAGTGAAATGAATAGAAGAGAGTAAACGAGAATAAATTGCTTTATGAACTTATAGAATTGTTTATACCTTCTTAGAGACATTTTCTAAGCCTTCCAACAAAATACACAAACATCTGAAGAAACATAACACCATATTTGACAAAAGAGTGCCCTGGATTAGGGGGGGGGGAATTTAAACCAATGGAAATTTTTTAAACTAATCTCTCAATTCAGTAATCCCTTCTTCTCTTTGAAGTTTCAACCCCCGACTTTTTTTTTTTTAGCCCACACGGTTACTTAGTTATGTGTCATGGGTGGTCGCATCGTGGTGAGCATTTCCCTCAAGCTCCCGTTCTTTTTAAACAAAACTTTTTATAGGGGCTTAACGCAGAAATTTTTTTCTTCAAAAACCATTTCTAAAATTGTGTTAATGTACAAATGACAAATAGAAAAAATATCAGAATTAAATAAAAAAAAACTAAGCGAAATACACTAGATTTTCCGCATGTGTAAGGGAAGTGCTCATAACGCGACCAACCCCGGGTTAAAGTCGAAAAGTTGCTGATGGGTGAATTTGAAACTTTTACAAATTTTGTAGTTTAGCCAAATAGTGGCCATTTCTACTTTTGATATTGATGTCCTGAATAGAAAAAAAGAAAAGCTATAAGGAGTACAAAACCATCTTTCCATTCAGTTCAGTAGAGGAGTGTAACTATATGTATATATATTCAAATTTAAAAATATCAGTGATTATTGTGATAGAAATGGTTAGGGGTGTGGTCAAATAAAATAACACTACATGTGCAATATCAAAATAAAAAAACAAACAATAACATAAATAAAACAACACATAGTGTTGTTTTATTTTATAGCACTCCCAACCATTTCCATCGCATAACCGTTTACTTCCATTGTTAGTGAACATTTATAATCCTACCCTGTTTTACAGCATTTAAAGTACGCCATTAGATGTAATGATGTGAATCTCGCCAGATTAGATTTATTTATTTCCTCAAAAGTTAATATTAGAGTAAGTCATATCAAAGTGTAGCCGGATTCGGCTAATATTAACATGTTTCCAAGAATTATATTACAGTTAAATGTAAGATTAATTATTTTTCAAATCACGTAGATGTTTTCGTATTTTTATTTTTAGCTACAAAAACTTTGAATAGAGGATTGGCTGAATTTATAGTGATGGCTGCGGATGCTGAACCGCTAGAAATATTATTGCATTTACCTTTGTTATGTGAAGACAAAAATGTGCCATATGTTTTCGTCCGTTCCAAACAAGGTAAGAATGTTTATAATATCTGAATTTTTTTTTTTTTTTTTAGAATTATATATTAATTTATAATTGGGCTAGGCATAATTTTAACATTGTTGACATGCTATATTATAATATTGCATGTCAACAATGTTAAAGCTGATTATAATTTTCTAACAAAATGTTCCGTCATCCTTATAAAACGGTTAAGCATTAGCATGTTTTATATACACTTATGATGGGAATGTCCTCTTTAAAATATTTTTTACTGCTTTTGTTTTAAATATGCATTTGTTTTTATAGGAATATTTCCCATTTAGTGATATTTAAAAAAAAAAAAAAAAACGTTGCCTTCAAACCCGAAGTTCCATTTATTTTTTAATTATTTTATCAAAGATTAAGTTCTTTTGTAGATGTAAAGTTTGTAGGGGAGATGGGGTACCCCCCTTTGATCTTAAATTTGACTATTATAATAATGCACAATGATTTATATACATTAGTATTGTAAACTGAATATTATTTTTTTTTCTTGTAGCTCTTGGGAGAGCTTGCGGAGTTTCTCGACCTGTCGTCGCTTGTTCAGTGACCGTTAATGAAGGATCTCAGCTCAAGCCGCAGATTACCAAGATACAACAAGACATAGAGAGACTTTTAGTGTAAATAAATAAAAGACGTTTATTTTATTTTTTTTGTTTCTTTAAATTCTAAATGTATTATTAAAACAAAATTGTTATGGTAATTTCCATTTTTAATAAAATATCATAGCATTTTTTTTTACATTATAGTTAATATTTTACCTATAATCCTTTGTCAATTTAAAATATCTAATAAGTTTTGTAATAATTGTTTGAATGTTTATAATTTTGGATGCCCAAAGTTGTTAAGCTGCAGATCTTGTCCATCAAGAAGCAACACTTAATATGCTATAACACTTATTCTGCTATAGAACCAAAAAAAATGTGTGGTCTTGATAAGAGAACATAATTAGAACTGTTTTGAAAGACAACTCCATTCTTTTAACCAAGTCCAGACGTTAGTGTCAAATTTAAACCAGTTCTATATAACTAGAGAACTTATTGCTTCCGTGAATAACATTGTAGCAGTTTTTTGTGGGTTTAAAAATTTTTATTGAAAGAGAAATAATTATTTTCAATGCCACACAAATTATGAAAACACAAATATTCGAACAGGTTACAAAAATTATCACTTTGTAACACATAAATAACCATATCACTTGAGCTTCAGAACAAGGCTAACTCTCCAGTCCATCACTCCTTACATATAGTACTAAGGAGAACAGCCACGAAGGTTCTAGGCCAGCGTCAGAGATGGGCAAATTGTATTTGCGGATACAGATATCGGATACTGTAACTGTGAATAGTACTCATGAGAGCAGATACAGAGAGTATCCGTATCGGTCCAATGGATCTGAGTACTTCTCTTATCCGTCAGCTACGGATACAGTGACTACTCGTATCCGTCAGCACGGATACCCGAGTATCCGTGAGTACTTCGGTATTTAGTTAATTTTTTACTTCTGGGGATGGGAATGTTTATAATTCTGTTATTAAAATTATAAAAAATTTATTAGTATGAAGCCCTCAACATTGTATCATTTCGAAATGAGGTTCCAATATACAAAGCGTTAATTTTAAAAAAAACTATAGGAATATTCCATTGTGAAAATTATTTTCTTTTTTTATCTTTTCGGACTGTTAGAATTGGAAAATACTACCGATTTTAAAATTCGATGCTGGGGGGGACATTTTTTTAACTTTCCGTTTTCTCTGAGAAGAGTCTTTATGGTGACGGGGGAGCAGATTTTGAAAATAGTTACATTTTTAAAATTTGGTTGGGGAGAGAGTTACTCAATTTTTTTTATAACTTCTGATTAATTTTTTATGAGTGTCTATCTCTATGTTTACGCGTTCGTAGATTTTGAAAAAGTATTAATGTTTTACGGATACTTCTACTTCTGAGGTTAGGAATATTTAAAATGTTGTTATTAAACTTTTTTATTATTATTAAGCCGTCAACATTTTGTTTTCGAATAAGGATCCATTATTGTTTGGAGGGATTCGAGTACAGCATCCGAGTAAAAAAGTATCTATAACTTGTATCTTGTATCCGTTACTAGTACTTTTTTACTCGGGCAGTGCCCAACTCTGGCCAGCGTAGATGGCACTCGAACATTGTAGCCACAAACGTGTGCTATGACAGTTTGTACCAACTGTTAGTTTTTTTTTTTTTTTTATCTTTACAATAAAATCATAATTTACAAAGTGGGTGGAGAAAAAAACAATGAAACATCAAATTTATTTAGAATTACTCGTATATTTGTTATATAAATTACTTATGTTATTATTTAAAAGGTTGGCCCACAATTAAGTAATATATATGTGTAATAATAAGAATTAGAAATCTTTTGGAGATTTTTTTTTAAATATATTTGTTTTGGTTAAATAAATTCAGAAGGCACTTTATACATACATTCAACAACAAGGAAGACAATAACATATGATTAGAATTTTGGTTACACATCATTAAAAAGGTTTAAAAAAAAAAAAAAAAAACATTCTTCGACAAACTTTAGCAGTTCATTATGTAACAGTTCATGAATAATACATCTGAAATAAGTCATAAAAATAGATTGTATACTATATCATCTTTAATTCATTACTCATCAAAATGGAAATATTGCAAGTTTAGGCATTCACTCAATATTCTATAATTTTTTTTTTAACAGCTTATGTCAGTAACCACTCAAGAAATGTTAAGTAAAAATAATATATCTACTTTGAATATCTATACATAACATCCTTCAAGACAACTCTGAATTTTGGAAGGAAGTTTATTCAACTCTGAATTATATTATTTGAAATTATTGAATTATCGAAGCATCGAGTAGTTTCTTAAATAAAAAAGGATAAAGGGTCTTTGTATTACTCTGGACTCAAAAGCCCTGATGAAGATCCGAATGTAGGGATCGAAACGTTAGCTTTCCTAAATAAAAAAAGATCAAACTGAAAATCATGATTATTTATCTACCTATCGTAATGAAAACGGTTAACAAACACACCTCTGAACTAAATAAAAAAGGTCATAGAATTCCATAGGCTGAAAGAAATAAGCTTGTTAATGTTTTTAAACATTGTTAAAGGGTGTCGTTAACTCGAATATAAATGATATTAGAACAGAATTAAACATTTTCAATATATTTTTAAAATTGGAAACAATGTCTACTGAAAATGTCCAGTCTTGGAATTTTAAGAACGCTGACGTACAAGTCAAAGGAGAAATAGTTATCAGAAGACCACGGAAAGGATAGACATATTTTTGGATTCGGAACTGGCAACAGCCTAAGCCCTAAAAGGAAATATATCGTAAAAATTAAGATATTAAAAAATAAATTCTTCTGGCTGAAAAATCTAGAACAATAGTTAACAGTATTTTCAATAACAAAATACTACCAAACTCTAACATCACATACCTTGACTTTTTGTTCCTATTAAATTCATAGCATTAATGATACCAAGAAAACATAATTTAAATAGACCATAAATGAAGCCTTCATCACATTTAAGAAGTGTACATATTCAAAAACCAAGTATGTTAAATATGAATAGAATTTTAGTCTGGTGCCAAAAATTTTTTCTTTTATCCAAAAACATGACAGAAATAAAAAAAAAAACGTCCCTTGACAAATTTTAAAATCTCTCATAAACTTTTTCCTTTAATATATTATAGTTACTTACAAAGTTTTGGATAAGACATCCTAAATGTAAAAATATTAAATAGGTTAAATGATTATCAAGATTTTCAGTTAAAATCCTTTATTTTGGAAGGCAACGTTTCGATCTGACTTGTGGATCTTCATCAGGGCTTCTGTGTCAATCTGCACATTACTCTATCAGAATCCCTGAAAAGATCCCCCAGTTGGATTAAAACGTTGGCTTTCGAAAATAAAAAAGTTTTAACTGAAAATCATGATAATCATTTAACGTAGTGTATAGAATAACAGTTGACTATCTCTCATCTCTAAAAATATTAAATAAACAACAAAATTTACTATGATGTCAATTAAAGGTTGTGGAGTTTAAATATGCTGGTCACAAGCGCTATAAATATTTGATATTTCTATAGTAAGTATATTCCGTAGTGTTAATGATCAATCTATTACATTATTAAAGATTAAATGGACGGACCTAACCGTAAAAGTTAAGTGTCTTAAAAGTTGAATTATTTATTTATGAATTTGCCTTTTATAGTGTAATTGATGAATACCTAAACTTGCTTTATATAATAGCTATATATATATATTTTAAAATACTAAATACACAGTATATAATAATACACATATATAATATTAATAATACTGTTTGGTGTTTATTTTTTTGTTTTGAATAAGGATCGAATGTATATTAAACTTACAAAAAGCTAGCATGTACATGTAAATATTTTTTTATTACATGATATGCTATATTAAAAAAACAGAGGCACGAAATAGGTGTTACAGTTTACATCTCAAAATAGTAGTTAAGAGATAGGTGTAAAGTTGTCCAAATAATTAATGTTCTCTTTCGCTTGTTTAAATATCATTAGATTTTTAAGGTTATCAGAATTTAAATGTATAAATAAAAAATAAGAAGAGAGATTATTCTTTAGAAAGGACATAAAATGGCTATAATGATTTTGCGATTGCCTTATTAAGAATGTCAGAATCATTATTGTCCTTCCGAAGTTCATTTTTTTTTTTTCATATCTTATTACCGTTTCAAGAATTTCACTTTTATTTATTATCAACATAAAATCATAAAGAGTATAGATGTTTGGTGAACGTAAGTGAAATCATTGTACGAAGATGACAAATATTTCAATTCAATATTATTAAAATAACCAAGTAAATACTGTGTTAGAATCCATATACAGTAGGAACTCCATTATCTGGGCCTCTATTAACCGGGGTGCCGAGGAGCCAATTTTTTTTTTTAATAAGCTTTTTTTAATTTGTATGTATAAAATTTTAAAAAATTGTATACGTAAATATTTAACGATTACACAATGGTTAACTATCTATTATGAAATGAAACAATAAATGGAAAAACACAGAAAGCGAGTATTGTATTATGAGATGTACGGTATTGTTTTCAATTCTTTCCAGGAAACTCCTACTCTGGCATATTTGACTACAAAACAAAATATTGCCAGTTGTGATTTAGTCTCGATTTACATACATACGAAGTAGCAAAATGTCGGAAAAAAAAAAACACGTCGTTTTAACGCTTGAAGAGAAATTAACTATTATAAACAGATTAGAAAAGGGTGAAAGTGTTAAAAAATTGTCCGCTGGACTAGGAATCGGCAAACAAACTGTTTGGGATATTTTGAAGAAGAAAAAAAGACATTTTCGATTTCTTATCGTCGTCGGCTCATAATATATAAAAACATACATTTACTTTTTTTATTTTTTTATATTATATTTTAATGTATATAAAACATTCGCTTGTTAATAAAAGTGATTATAACCTTTTTTTCTATCACATTAAGTCAATAAAATGTTTTAATTTGATTATCCGGGGTTTTCGATTATCTATGGACCCCCATACCCATCATTACCCCGGATAATGGAGGTTATACTGTAAATACTGTGTTAGAATCCATACATTTGTATTCATATAAAGCAGCATGCAACCTAACATCTTAAACCGTTTTAATTTTTATCATGATTTGAAACAATCTTTGATTTTTTTTTTCTTTGATCTTTGAACAATAAATTTAATAGCACCAAGCTCCACCTTGCCACTCATTAACAATAAAATTTTATTTTATTATTATTTTTTTTTTTTTACAATGATGCACACTCAAAACGAAATAGAATTAAGTATGTGTAAGATTTCTTGGTATTTTTCCAGTACCTGCCCTTGCAGCAACTGTTGAACCTAAAATCACACCCGCTGATAACACAAAAAGATGATGAGTCTGGCCCGGTCTCGATTGAAAAGGATTCGTTATTGGTTCGTTATCCATTCTGAACGGCCGGAATACGAAAGCTGTGATTTAATAAAAATAATCAATTCCCACAAACAACTTAGCAGATACCATTGATAAGGCAGGGTAGGGTACACATGGAAAAGGAACTAGATAAGTACTGATTTCTAATTGTGCGTAACAATGATCGATAAAATATTAATTGTTAAGTGCCATCTATTTTTATAGATATATATTTGAAGTGACTATATTTTAATAGAGGTTTCCAAAATAAGTCCTCCATAATAAGTTAAAATATTAATACACTGAAATGTCATCATATCGATAATAAAATAATATATATATTTTTTTAAATTATTAGATTTAAAATACATCATCATCATCATCATCTAGACCTTTAAAAAATGTATTTACAATAACGTAGATATAGATAAAATAGAAATTTATACATATGTATAATGTGCCAATTCTTAAACAAAACAAAGCTAAAACTAATTTTATCTATGATAAAATAATAGTGTCAATATTGAACAGTATAAGAGAATGATAAACTTCAAAAATGGCACATAAAAATATTTTTTCGATACAATTAAAATTAAAAAAAAAAAAATGTGGGACTTAAAAAGTTATAATCCAAAATAATATCATTCAATTCAAGGTGGAGTTATCGGCAATATCGTAAAAAATATTCTAGAATCCAGGAATGGATAAAATCATTAATATTTATTAATATACCATTGGTAATTTATATATAAATTTAAAATTTAGCCCTATTCTTTTCAAATACTAGAACCAAATTTTTTGAATGATTTTTAACAATTATATCATTATAATACTTTATAAATCTTTAAAAGGAAAATTTTTCATAATACAAACATAACGTAAAAACCTTCTTGATGATATTCTCAGTCAGTATCGTAACGCAATATATAATACATAAACAAAAACAGCTAAGAAGAAACTATACTATGTAATATTAATATTCATGTACACATCTACTGGCTCCATGTTAGCAAGAAATTTGTACATCTGCGTTATGCCGCAGTAGAAGTAAGCTTTCTTGCTTAGAATGTATATTAACTATATTCCTGTTTTTACAATAATATATATTATACATTAATAACTTCAATATAAAATTATCTGTGATTAATTGTTTTAAAAAATTATCAAAGGAAAACCCTGGAAATCCAATAATATGAGAACATTGTAATAATCATAAAAAATATAATAAAAATATATTATTAATATAACTCATTAGTACTAAAATTTAACAGCATTAAACACTAATTGGCAAAATAACTGGTGGGTTAAATATTTCAATTATAAATGATGATTTCATCACTTCACAAGATTTTTTTTTTTTTTTTTTTAATGTTTTCACAGAAGTTAATAAATTATTCGGTGAGAAAGATCTTGAGTTTTCTCATTGGTTAAATATAAAACCATAATGACAGTTATAATAAATTTATAATATAATGATGAGAAGCGTATTAGTAACACATAGCAAAAACAAAAAAACAAATATATATCACTAAAAAAAGTGATAAAGATGAGTTTTTTAAATAATAAAAATAAACATTACAATTATGTTACATTATAAAATGGCACATTTCCTTCTTGAACTGTTATGCTGTGGCTTTAACAACGGCCTTTCCGACGCTTGATATTTCCTGACGATCCTGACCAACTCGTGAAAAGCTTGGTCAACATTCATTCGTAGCTTGGCACTGCACTCGATGTACGGAATCCTCAATTCCCGCGACATGTTTTGGGCTTCTTCGGCTGGGATCTAAAACATATTAAGAACTCCATTAAATGTGGCTTTATTCATTTACATAAATAATAGTAATTAGTACTGACAGACCAAAGAATGTCATTACAGTCGACTCCGTTTAATCGGGTACCATTTAACCACCATTTAATTGAGCCATTTTTAATAAAACGGAATCAAATACAGGTAACATATCACCGCTTTATTGGGAAAAAACATCGGCTAATTGGGCCAAAACTTTCTGTAAGTTAATGTAATAATAACTATGAGACCTGGTGTCAATCGAATATCGAATACCAAAGTATCTGAGACCACGCCTGTTTCTCAATCAGAAGCAAGAAACCGCATAGTCGCTTTTTTTTCAAAAAAAGGAATAGTATTGGTTTTTTTCAAAATGAGGAAAGTCCTTAGGCATCCTATAAAAATGCACTACTTATGTTGGTCATAAGTTTACAATGAGTGTGACAATGCACAATTGATTCTTACCTGTTAAAAAAATTGATATAAAAACAATTTCTGATTCATTTCTTATTGTAAAATTTTGTCTTTACCATCATACTTTATATTATAAACAAATAGTTATTTTAATTTGTTTCGTCTTGTATATTTCTTATATTAAAACACCTATTTAATAAACTAAATTAAAATAAATAGCCGAGAATAGATACACCTAAACGCACCTTTTAACTTGGTTTTCTGCCAAATATGTCTAATGTATGATATTAACTATCATACTTATGCGGTAGCCCAGTGATTAGGCGTATTTAGGCATTTTTTCTTTACATTTACTTATGGATTCATGATCTCCACTTTATTAGGTCCTCCGCCTAATTGGGCGAAGCAGAATAAGAAAAAAGATAGGTGAAAATAAATATCAGTTTATTCTATTCTATTCAGTTCATACAAGATTTTAACTCCAAGCGGTATATAAAAGGACCAACTATATTTGATTTGTAAACAACCATCAATTGCAATAGAAGTGGATTTGCAAAGTTCTGAAATCAGATTTAAGCTAGTATTAGCTAATCAAAAAATAATACTAGTTTATTTCAGCTTTGATGTGAAACCTTATTTATTTCTTTTTTTTTTTTTTTTTTTTTTTTAGCAGCGACTTAGAAAAACATTTGAGCCACTTGCAGTTATTTAGTTATCATGAAATATCCATTCATGATGCTTGAATTGCCAGTACCACTAACTAATAAAGGATAAATGTAGTTCCCATATCGCAAATTAGTTTATGCTAATGGTCATATAAATATTCCAAACGGGGACTGAAGGAGCTAAGCAAAACTCAAAACCGAATTACTCAGTCGAGGACTTTTTCCTGTTGACACGCTCTGTAGCCACACCTCTATGCTGAATAGATTGAGTTTAAATAATTTAATGTATTAAGTTATTTGCAACATTACATACAGTATTTAACCACGTTAATTTGGATTCAGTAAACTGAATTCGGTATCAATAGTCATTATACAGGTAGAATAAAATAATAAAATTTCTTAATAAAAATTTGGCATGATTAAAACGACTGAACCATAAAAATATATATAAGACATAATAGGTGGTTGGTAATTTGATTTTTAGGCTTTTTGAAACCCTGAGAGATTTATTTCAAACAATTTGACAATCCCAAAATGTATGAAAACAATTTTAAATAATGATAAAAACTAAATTTTTTCTTTCACTTACCAATATATGAAATAATAGTAAGGGAAAGTATTGGGATCGTGAAAAATTTTGACTTTCGGTTTTCACCGTGTCCAAATAACCAAGACCCGCAATATGGTCTGTGTGTGAGAACAGACTACCTCAAAAACTATAAACAGTACAAACCTGAAATTGGGTATTTGATGTATGGACATGCCCGCGATGTGACAGCAAAATTTTCATATAAATTGGTCAAATAGAGGGGGCACTTTATTTAATTAATCTTGTCTCATTTTTATGTTTTTTTTTTTTTTTTTCTCAAAAACTGCTCAAACAATTTTGATCAAACTCATCATATTCAATCATAATCAAGTATTCTTTATTGATAGTTTATCCTATACTGGAAGACTTTTTTAAAAAACCCTTTTGGTCTTTTATTATTCTAAATTTATGTTTCAGTGAAAAATCCAGTCTTCCCTTTTGATAATATATATTTTTTAATATGTTAAAACATCACAAGGTTTCGAGGCTCATTGCCTCATCTTCAGGTGACAAGTTATATGTTATAATTATAAAATATATCAATCCCTTAAAATCTCGTCAAATATTAAAGTCAAATAATCAGAATGCACTTCTTATTTTGGCCACCTCACAGTTACTATAACAGTGAGGTGGCCAAAATAAGAAGTGCATTCTGATTATTTGATTATTTGACTTTAATATTTGACGAGATTTTAAGGAATTGATATATTTTATAATTATAACATATAACTTGTCACCTGAAGATGAGGCAATGAGCCTCGAAACGTTGTGATGTTTTAACATATTAAAAAATATACATTATCAAAAGGGAAGACTGGATTTTTCACTGAAACATAAATTTAGAAGTATTCTTTAATATCAGGTATGTGTTGTCATCATAAAAATGTCCTGAGGGGACTTAAATGTGGAAGGAGACTTTTTTGTTTTCCTATAAAGTACCTTTGTTTTTGTTTATATGGAGAAAGTAACTGTCACTTGTTATGCCTTAAAATAAGAAATGGTTAAATAAGAAAAAAATCGAGTAAACATATAGAGGAGAAAAAAAGAAAAATATTCCAACAACTCATAAAACACTTTGAGCCCACGCATGCGCAGAACGCCTTTAATAAGGGCAACTTAAGGGATACTTCCTATATAACCACTTTTAACTAATGGAACATTCACTTATCAACATCATATTAAAAAATAACAGATAGTAAAAAAAAAAAAAAAAACATAAAAATTATATGATGATGGTGAATCTAATAAGAAATGTAAACAGATAATAATTTGGTAGAAGAATATTCATTCAACAATCAAATTTTGAATCAATTTATAGATCTTTATGGTAAAATGGAAGACACCAAGATGGTAAAACTAAATCTAAAGTTTAAAAAATGACATAACTATCACGTTGGAAAAATTTAAATATTGTAAAATTCAAAAGCAAATAACAATGTTACCTGATAGAACTAAATAAAAAAAAAAAAAAAAATGAAAACAGAGTTAAGGTCTGGTCACACATAACCTTGCCGCAGCACGGGCGTGTATCGGATCAAATTCATTTACGAAAGATAGATAGTACCTGGTCACACATGCCCGACACCGGTTCAACCGACAGGTTACTCTCCGGTGGAGTTATGTTTGACCAGATCTTTATACTAATAAGGACTATTTAATATTTAGTAACTAACTAAATAATAATTAATAAAATATTATTTAGTACAACAAAATTGGTATTAGTTAAAACCGATTATTAACAATTTCCTTAACAAATTATTTAATAATTATTATAAAATAATAAACTATTAATATTTAACTAACAATGACTGTGAATTAGATCTTGCCATTTGGACAAATGCCCAGCCCTTAGTTACTTCGCTGATAAGGAAGGTCCATACAGCTGGGAGACAACCCATAGCAGCTAAATTGTTAAGAAACCTGGGTTCGAGTCCCAGGTGTGGACAATCTTTTCTCTTCAGATAAAATAATTTACACCGATTACGATTATAGCTAACATAACGTGCTAATATAAGCAAATATAAAGGGGTCGGCCACAGATATTACTTTCACACAAAAGGATATTTAATATTAACTATGTAATAGGGTGTATAAAAAAAAATGACCGTTTCGTCAAATGCATGAATTCCAAGGACTGTAAAGACGTTAATCCTATTTATTGTTTACCAACAAATTGTTTACCTGTACTCTTTAGAATGTTAATCCAACTTTATTTATTAACACTGGACTTACTCAATAATACCTCAGTTCACAAGTTTTTGCTGGAGAAGCAACATGACGGTGTCTTACGAAATTCTTGTTATTTTGAGACATTATTGGAAAAAATCGTGTTCTGCTGCTGAAGCGGCTCGTGAAATCAACAGAATTGAAGGAGAAGCTCTCCTTGACGAGCGTACCACGCGGCGTTGGTTCCAAAAATTTCAGTGGAGATACGACCTTAGAACGGAAGAAGGGGTCAGGGCGACCATCATTGGATATAGATGATGCTCTTCAGGAAGCTATAGACTCAAATCCAGCCACAAGTACTTGAGACCTTGCCAGGGAGTGTGGAGCGTCGAAAGATACTGTGTCTTGCCATCTGCACCGCATGGGGAAGGTGAAAAGGAGCAGCAGACTGGTCCCGCACGAGCTGACGCCCCAGCAATCTGCCAAAAGGGTAGAGATTTGTAAAAATCTTTTGAATCACCCTAACGATTTGCGATTTTACAAAAAAATTGTTACTTGTGATGAAAAGTGGGTTTACTGGCGAAATTCCGATACTAGTGGGCAGTGGTTAAGTCAAGGTCAAACAGCCTTTCTGGTTGCTGGAAGAGGACAATTCGAAAAAAAATCAATTCTTTGCGTATTTTGGAACTATGAAGGTGTAATCCATCATGAATTCGTACCTCATGGAACCACAATTAACTCTGACCTCTATTGCATACAGTTAGATAGAGTATATGCAAAACTGTCGCAACTTTATCCAGCTTTGGTCAATCGAAAAAAATGTCTGTTACAGCAAGATAACGCCCGGCCGCATACTTCCCGTCAGACCAAGCAAAAATTAAAAGATCTTGATGGGATCGAACTTCTTCCTCACCCACCATATAGTCCAGACCTTGCTCCATCAGATTTTTATTTGTTTCGGTCAATGGCCAACTTCTTGAAAGGGAAAAATTTGATACCTTTGAAGAAGTCGAAACAGCAGTGCAGGAATTCTTCGATAGCCATCCTAAAGAGTGGTACCAGCAGGGGATCATGCAACTGGCGGAAAGATGGCAAGCAACATTAGATAACAATGGGTTATATTTTGAATACTAATTTTATTGTAAAGTATAAAAAAAATATATATTAATTTTTTGTCTAAAACGGTCATTTTTTTTTATACACCCTGTTATGAAGGGTTCGGGGCAAAATAGTGAAAAGTAGCATTTTTAACAAAAATAAACTGTAGCTGCAGTCTGTTGTATATTATGTAGTACTATATGTCTATGATGGAAATGCCACCTAAATATGACTATATAGAGCCTCTATAGTCATATTTAGGTGGCATTTCCTCCATAGACATATAGTACTACATAATATACAACAGAATGAAGCTACAGTTTATTTTTGTTAAAAATGTTGCTTGGCATTGTTTTGCTCCGGACCCCTTCTTATGATGAGCCTATTTTTAAAATTGACAAAAGAATATTTAATATTAACAAGATATGATGAGCCTATTTTTAAAATTGGATAAATCTATTTTATTTTAACTTTTATTATATTTTAAAATGGTCATAAATCTCTAAAATAAGTACTCAGTCAAAACTTAACTCACTGTGCTCTCTCTTCAACACACAAAGCTACAAAGAAGGCTATAAAATAGTTAAGTGTATCACTACCAATCATGATACAATCATGAATTTTTTATTTTTATTATGACTTTCTAGTTACAGAATTTCATAGAAAACATAAAATTTCTTTTTGTCGATTAGTACTATCTTTGACCAACCTCTTCTGTAATACAGAACAATCAGGACAGCAAACAACAAAAAATAAAGTACTTCACTCAATAAGTTATATATTCATACAACCATTCCATTTTAAGTTCTAAGATACTATATTAGTAAAAATGTCAACACTAAACAAATAATTAGCACTTTATTAAAGAAAAACACTATCTTAAAATAATTAAAATGAACTAACCAGTCTTTGATGATCCAAATCAGCTTTGTTTCCAACCATAAGCATAGGAAATTCATCCCTATCTTTAACCCTTAGTATCTGCTTGTGAAATTTGTACATCTCGTCGAAGCTAGCCCTATCCGTAACGGAGAACACCAAAAGAAATCCTTCACCGGATCTCATGTATTGTTCTCGCATAGCACTAAACTCCTCTTGGCCAGCAGTATCGAGGACTAAAATCATAAAATAAATTAATAATATAGAAGAAACAAAACTATTCCGATATGAAACTTAAAAAATTTCTTACTATCCAGTTTCGCCGGAACATCATCGATAACACACTGTTTTGTATAAGAGTCCTCAATAGTAGGATCATAATCAGTTACAAAATAACTCTAAAAGACAAAAAAAAATTAATAAAAACAAGATAATGACCTAGAAATGAATGTTACCAAAAATAGGCAATGAGATTGGTTAGTAGTTGATTGTGTGGGTGTTAAAAGAGCATTATTGAACAAATTGAAAATTGTCAATACTCTTTTAATTTTAATGATTACATATTAAAAAAAATGAAAAGTAAGGTGATATAAATATATGAAATAGACATGTAAATCAATAAAGAAGTTTATAAATAAAATATTTGATTTGTTACATTTTTCAACTCTACTGGAATTCAAAATTAAAATATTAAAGAAAAAAAATTGCTGAAATAAATGAACTTTGAACTTGAACTCACTTGAATAAATTGTATCGTTATTGCTGATTTTCCTACACCACCACCGCCAACAACAACTAATTTGTAAGTTTGAGCATAGCTCTGCCTCTCATTAGACCTGGACATCTTAGAACACTAATGACTAACAACACATTTCATTAAATTTATTAACATCTGCTCATTGAAGAAGCTTTTTCATTCATTCCGTCACTCTACTTCTAAAGTGGGCAGTGAGATTTCTCGTTACCCAACTGACACATATAACAAGGCCGTCTATGGTAGGCATAAATAGAACAATCACCAAATATGAGCAAATATTCCTCTATTAGAAATCGCAATCAATTTACGATATAATAACGAATCTTATACTTCAACGCATTCCTCATTTAAGGAAAATAACATTTACAACCATTCGAAAAGATAAGCAATCGTAACTTCAATAAATACAACACTCAGACCAATATCA
Source organism: Aelia acuminata (assembly GCA_911387785.2). Taxonomy (NCBI): domain Eukaryota; kingdom Metazoa; phylum Arthropoda; class Insecta; order Hemiptera; family Pentatomidae; genus Aelia; species Aelia acuminata. The sequence goes on along the minus strand of OU426982.1, from coordinate 6,954,792 downwards.
TTACGTGAACAGAACTGAGCGCGCGCTAAGCAACAAGTTTAAACTTTATAAATTAATTTAAAGTATATAAAGCTATTTTTTAACTTAACTTTATAAAACAACCAGGACAGTAAACAATCGTCTTCATATATTATAATAAAATTAAGATGTTTAATATAATCTCTGTATACAAACTATTATATTTTTATTTAAAAGCACAGATATTTGACCATTATAAGTTAATAATGTTTTTCTTTGCAACAATAGCAGCGACATTAATTTGAAGGATAATAGAAATCATAACAAGTGACAAGCAATCATAATGTATCACCTTCTCGTATTTAATTAGCTTTATTTTTATGAAATTATTTAAAAATTATATTATGATTATTTTAATTTTTAAATATTTTTTATAAGAAGAGATTAGATGGGCCCTGATTGGGATTCGAACCCGGATTTCCTTTTCACTATTAAGGCGCTTTTGCCACTTGAGCTACCAAGAAAACACACCGATCAAGTCAATCCTTTCTCTTCACTGACCCCTTTCTCACCGATATCACAATTTTTGCGAATTATACGAGGAATGGACAATTTTTATGAATTATACGGGGAAAAGGACAATTTTTACCCAATTTCAAATCCAAAGAGGACAGTGAAGAGAAAGGATCGACTTGACCGGGATATGTTCCTAGTAGCTCAAGTGACAAGAGCGCCTTACTTAGTGATAAGGAAATCCGGAATCGAATCCCGGCTAAAGCCAATATTTTCTCTTCTTACGACAAAAATTTAGAAATTATAATAATCAATTTCATGCTATCATGACAGAGCCATTCGCGGGCGCAATCGACTATAGGGTGCGCTAGTAGTTTTGCAAAATGTCGGAAGGAACGGGAGTAGACATAGTTGATGTGATAGAGATAATTGGTAATTTTAAGAGACCATTAATTAAAGGGCAGGCTAACCTTGGTGCAAACCACATAATTACATGTGGAATAACATCTGGAAGTAAAAAAATAGTTATTTTACAAGCCTTGTGCCTTCAAACAAGCGATCTTAAAGGACTGTCCCATCAAATAAAAGTGCAAATCAAATTTATTAATCATAATAAGCAATTTTCTTGTCATTGTATTTGTAGAGCTTGTAGTTCTGGTAAATGCAAACACTTATCATTGTAACTTTACGTTTTTCGGGTTGAAAAAACATTAATTACCTATTCATACAATAATTAATATGACAGTTGTCATATTCATGACAGCTTAGTATCTCTTTCCAATTATGTATTTATTTGTCAAAACTTTCAGGCATCACATTGAAAACTTGGAACAATTAAACACAACGGATGTAAGACAAAAATGGGGAAAATTAAAAAAGAAAAACAAATCTATGACACTATGGTCTCAATGTTATTTGCATAAAACTAGCATTTTGGAATAATAAAATGTCAAATACTAATATTTACCTGGATAAATATAGTCACTTTCCTTAAAATGAAGACTACATATCGTCATATGTTTCGAAACAGGCTTATCTATTCTTAATTTTACAATCCACTCTTTAAGAAAATTTTTATTTTTTGGAAATAAATGGAATGACACGTCTTTTGATTTTCTAATTGAACACTGAGGGACCGAGCAAAACCTATTTGACATTTTTCAAATAATATTTTGCTCAATCGGTTTTTAATTATAGAGAAAAAATTAAAAACGCCAAAAAACCCTATGAATCCCAGGTACTGGCCCCGCTTCCATCCCCGTTCCTCTAGTTCCAGTCAAAAAGAATAATATAGCCCGCGAATAGAGCTTCGACAGAGATGCAGAAGACCTGGGAAGACAAGAATGATTCTTGTATTGGCCCTGAAGAAACCCACAGCAAGATGGGTGAAAGCTTGGTCGCTGGAAAACCTATGACATGGTCAAACCATGAACAAGAAATGCAGACTATAGCTAAAAACATGTTTCGGCCATTTTAATTCCATTGATAGTTTTTTTCAAAAGTAAAGAAAGAAGACGGGCTAAGGCACATCCTTTTCTTCAATTTTCCTTGAAACAAAATTTTCAGCTCTTGCAAAATGCATTTTTACTCTCTCATGATGTTTTTGATAATTATAAAACGATTTTAATCAACATTAATTATTATTACTTCTACTTTCGTGTAATGGTCCCCTCTAATCAATAAAGATATGGATTAATAAGTATCTTTTGCGGAAATAATTGTTCTTATCAAAAATCCGCTGTGGTACGAATTTCAGCATCTCATACCAATGGTACTAGGCTTTGGAAGTCTGAATACCAGACTAAAAGTTTCACGTGAAAGAGAATTAGTAGATGCCTTAATGATTGTCTAAAAAAAAAAAAAAAAAAAAAAAAAAAAAAAAAAAAAAAAAAAAAAAAAAAAAAAAAAAAAAAAAAAAGAGAAGGTCAAAATTGCCTACTACTAAGTGAAATAAAATACCTTTTAGAATTGAAGGCTTTAATTGACATTATATGAACACATGTTTAAATAAATATTAAGGTAACATTGTATAAAACATTAGAACAAGGAGGTTACAAATATACAGTATAGTAGAGATAATAAATGATATCATCTCATTCATCCCCCCTAAGAAATAGCAGAAGTGACATAATCATTCAGATATCCAGGTCGGGTCTTGAGTCTGCTGGATCTTCGAAGAGATTGTACTTCAGTCTCCGCCTCAGTAGAACTTTGAAGAGATGTTTCAGCCACCTCCTGTCCTTCGCAGTTTCTTATAGCATGGGTCGGTTCCTCTTGAATAGCGAAGTTGGGTTGACTTTTATTAAGGTTTGGATCTTGATTTGACGGATGAACTGATCTTGCCTCCGTCCCTGCAGGAGCTAGATTTCTGAGGGATACCGTATCTTCTCGTCCGTCTGGAAATCGAATATGTGCATACGAGGGGTTAGCTTCAAGGAGTTCGACCTCTTCAACTAATGGATCGTACTTGCTTCTTCGGCTAGAGGATCTTAGGAGAGCCTTCCCAGAATTCATAAGCCAAGTCGGTAGGGATACTCCATTAGGTGATTTTCTTTGATAATTAAAAAGTCTTTCGTGTGGAGTGGAGTTAGTAGCTGTGCATAACAGAGACCTGATAGAATAAAGAGCATCGTCAAGCACTATCTCCCAATGAGCTTCACTTAGGCCTCTTGAGTGAACAGCAAGCATAGCAGTTTGCCAAATAATACCGTTGTAACGCTCACATTGGCCATTTCCTCGTGGATTGTACGGTGTTGTCCTGCTGGTCGCTACGCCAAGACACTCCAAGAAATCCTTCACTTCAAGGGATATCAGAGACGCACTTCTATCAGAATGAATGTAGCTTGGGGTACCGAATACACTGAAGATATTCTTTAAACATTTGATGACTGTAGATGATGTCATATCAGGACACGGGAACGCAAACGGGAATCGGCTGTACTCATCCACAATTGTTAGAATATATTTGTTCCTAGTTTTGGAAGGTAGTGGACCTTTGAAATCTATACTCAGTCTTTCAAACGGCTGTGTGGCTTTTATTAATGTGCCTTCAAACTTGGTAAATCTGGGCTTGACCCGATTGCAGACATTACAAGTGGATGTGATGCGCCTGATTTCTTCAACAGAATAGGGAAGGTTCTTACTCCTGACCCAATGATTCATCCTTGTCACACCTGGGTGACAAAGTTTGCTATGGAGGTCTTGAAGATTACTCAGGCTGTAGGAAGAAGAGCAGTAGCGGGAGATCGCATCAGCGGCAGTATTTGCAAGCCCAGGTCGATAAATAATGTCGAAGGAATAATTAGATAATTCCAAACGCCAACGCATTATTTTATCGTTTTTTATTTTGGAAGTCAGGGTTGAGCTGAACATGTAAGAAACCGATTTCTGATCGGTTAAAACAGTGAAGTGCCGAGCAACGAGGTATTGCCTCCAGTAACGAATGGCCTCTACCATAGCTTGGGCCTCTTTTTCAATTGACGAATGTTTACGCTCTGAAGTGGACAATGTTCGAGAGAAAAAGGCGACAGGCTTGGAGTTTTGTGAGAGAATAGCTCCAATAGCTACTTCGGAGGCGTCTGTTTCTACAATAAATGGAACATCATCAAGTACAGGCGTCATGGTGGCGTTTGCTATCTCTGATTTTAGAGTTTCAAAAGCGCTGATAGCTTCAGGAGACAACGGGAAACGGCTTGTTGAGCTCAGTGGGTGAATTTTCTCAGAAAAAGACCTTACCCATTTGAAAAAATGAGAAAAAAGCCCTACTATTCGCTTCAAAGCTTGGCTGTTTGTCGGGACTGGAATTTTAAGCAGTGACTCGATTCTGTCGGGGTTTGGTCTTACAGTATTATTTTCAATCAAATAACCAAGAATTTTGATTGAAGTTTGACAAAATTTAGACTTTTCTTTATTAATAGTTAATTTATACTTACGAACCGCAGCCATGAAGCGTTCGAGGTGTCTGTCGTGTTCTTCTTTAGTCTTTCCTCCGATAGTTACATCATCCAGATAAGCTTCTGTATTTTCCAGTTTTTCTAGTTCCCTTATCTCATCAATTTTTCTTTGAAAAGCAGCAACACCGTTCGTTAGGCCAAAGGAGATTCTACAAGACTGCCAAAGTTTACCCACCGCTTCGAATGCTGTGTAAGGTCTATCTTCAACTGGAATAGGAATCTGGTGATATGCGCTTTTCAAATCTATGGTGCTGAAATAATTCCAAGATGCCACTCGGTTGACTAATTCATCTATACGAGGGAGCGGATATGCATCTAGTTGTGTGAATCTGTTTATTGTTTGGGAATAATCAACCACCATTCGCTTCCTATGATTCTCGTTGCGAATCACAAGAACTTGAGCTCTCCAAGGTGACTGACTAGGTTCGATTACTCCTTCCTCCTGGAGCTTTTGTATTTCATTTTTTATAAAAATGTAATCCTCTCTCGAATGCTTTCGAGATTTTACAGCAATAGGCTTGATATTGGGGGTGAGATGGGAGAACAGACGAGCTGGAGTCACTTCAGCTGCAGAAACAGAGCATATTTTTATAGGATCTTTTTCCCCACCAAATTTTACTTCGAGACTGGAATGATTTTGAAGGACGTCATGGCCGACAATAACATCAGCACATAGCTCCGGGAGGACTAGTAGCTTTACTGATTCATATCCATGGCCGAGAATATCGAGTGAGCATACGCAGCAATGTTTGACAGTAGACCGGTGAGAGGTTGAAGCTGTAGCGGCATAACCGTTCGACTGCGATTTTCGAAATCGATCGAGCAGCCAGTAATCGATCATTTGAATTGTGGCTCGAATGGACAGTGCCTGCTCTGCCTTGTTGCTGCTCGGTAATTTCTCAGGTTTTCAGGTTATCCCAAGATACCAAATACTTGCATGGATGTTGATACTTGGTGAGGTATACCGGCTAACACTGCTCGTAAATACTAGTATTAGAAAAAAAGGCTGTTATCACTATTATCTTTATTGCTGTTTTGGAAGAAGGTTATGATAACCAAGAAATTATTTTTGTACTGCATTTAATTGGACAACTTTTACGTAGTTAGCCAGTCATTGTTAACGTGAGTTTTTTCTTTTTTTTCTATTGTTGTGTTCTATTTAATCCTGGTAAATAAAGAAGAAATTTATTTTACGAAAATAATTTATTTATTTAATTTTCTCTTTTTGAACACGCTTTAGTTTGTTAAGAGCCTTCTAATTTTCTTATCAAAACATCTTAACAAAGCCATTGCAATATTGCTTATTGTAGGTTGAACTTTAAAGTTATTACTCTTGACAGCCTTAGAACTAATGAAGCTCTCTGAACTCCCAGTATCAACTAATGCGTCCATTTCGACTCCGTTAACAAGTACGCGAATGACAGATTTAAAGAGGCAAGAAGGAGCGGATGCGACAAATGATTGTTTACTAAGAGCAGCTGTTGTTATTGAAGAGTTGTGCGAAACCTTTCTCTGCTTCCCCAAGCACACCTTAGCATAGTGACCAAGTTTGGAACAGAATTTGCAAGTAACGTTTCGAGCTGGACACTTCTCCCTGGGATGCCTCTGGCCTCCACAGAAATAGCATCGGGAAGAAGAAGCACACAATGCCTGATCATCTGAATTCGACCCCGATGCATCCTTTAAAGTTTCAACGGAATGCGGCTGACTATTAGTTTGAGCAACAGAATTTAAATTGGAAGTCTGATATGAAGCTGAGTAACGAGCCGCTGATTCTAAGACTAAAGAAAGGTTAAAAACCTCACCTAATTCTAGAGTTTTACTCTCAAGTAATCTCTGGCGTATTTCGCTTGAAGAGAGTCCAGTAATAAAGGCATCACGGATGGCATCATCTCTATTTTTCTCTGCTGTGACAGCCTTAAAATCGCATGGTTTACTAAGATCCTTTAAAGCCTGTAAAAACGATTCAAGATTTTCATGAGGTAGCTGACGACGATTAGCTAGAGTGTAGCGGGCAAAAACCTCGTTCTTAGGTTTCTCCTAAATCCTTTGTAAAGCTTTAATTGCTTCCTCGTATTTAGTACAGTCAGAGATATATCTAAATACAGATGGAGCTACATAATTAATTAGAAGATTAAGTTTTACCTCGTTTTCAGGAGATTTGTCTCCCTCCTCTCTCTTAGCAAGAACAGCCTTCAAAAAGTTAGAAAATGTTTTGAACCAGTGCGTCCATTCATCCGTGGCGTTAGTAGATGTCGGTTCTACATCGAGTCTAGCTGGTTCTAGGAATTTGTTCATTTCTTCGATTGTAAATGTACTAGCACTTTGTAGTCATAAACTTTCGATATAAGACTGATATAGTTATAATGTCAATTAAATTGAAATAAAATACCTTTTAGAATTGAAGGCTTTAATTGACATTATATGAACACATGTTTAAATAAATAGTAAGGTAACATTGTATAAAACATTAGAACAAGGAGGTTACAAATATACAGTATAGTAGAGATAATAAATGATATCATCTCACTAAGAAACTAAAAAGTTTAAAGATTTCAAGTGGGACTTCATTGTTTAATTTTGATTCCGACCTCATTGGTTAAAAGTAGTAAACTGATGGCATTTTAACCAATTTTCAAATTGAATTGATAAGTGATTTAGTCTACTGATTTGAAATTAATGCTATTTGGTGTTTGGTTATTTTAAACGAATCGAAAGCTCAAATTTATTTTATAAGGAGAGATTTTTAGATCGTTTTTATTTTTAAATTAGATGCCTCTAAGATGTTCAGCTATGCCAATAAATTTAATTAATGAAAAACCAGGCTCTAGTAAACAATTGCCTAGCATTAAGCCAGAAAAAGAGCATCATACTGATCTTAAAAAATTAACGAAGCCTCAGCTATTAGAGTTGTTAGATAGAGAAAATCGAGTTATCAAAAGGTAGAACCCTTATCATTTGACTAATATAATCATCAATTAAGTTATTGTATTTTTTTAAGTTTATAGTTATGTATATATTATGTTTTAGCCTGCCGTTAGCCAAATTGCCAGACAAAGGTGAGAAAGTTCTTAGATTTAAGAAGGAAATTGAACTAGAACTTGAAAGAAGGGACAAAACTGAACTTATATGTGAAGATATCAGTGATGTTTTGACAAGATTAACAATTAAAGAGAATAAAGTTGATGTACTTGAATGGGGTGAAAAGAATACGGATTTTACTGTAGAAAAAGATGTTGAAGCCATCGAAGATGAGCAAAATCCGTTCGCTATTTTAGCTACTCATAGTGGTACTACTTATAACCAGAAGAAAGTCAAGTGAGTATTTTTATATATTAATTTTACTTAAGGTTCTTTATTTTTAAATTAGCGTTGCTTCCATTTTTTTTTTTTTTTTTTTTTTTTACTATCTACAAAATACTGTTGAAGATAGAAATTTTACTTGATAGAAAATAGTTCCCAAAGTGTCAGGTTTGGTTGATGAAGTAGGCAAGACATTGAAGGGCTTAAGAACCTTGGGTAACCCTAGAAATAATCTAAAGCATCATTATTTATGGTCTGCAAAAATTATAAAATAAATCATTTTTATATGTATATATACATTTAACAAGAATCTATTCAATCGTTAACTCTAATAAACAATAAGTTATGTAATAATTATTTTTTTTTTTTATTTATTCTACTTATTTCAAAATGTAGCCCATAATCAATATCTATTATTAATAGTGTTTTAGTTGCTATATAGCATTTACCACTCCACATATCTCTTCTTAAGCCATTCTTCTATCTTATGATATTTATACAGTTTTGTTCACCGTCTTGATAAAAAATAAAAAATTTAAGTTAGTTGTCATTTAAGATGTGCTAAGTTTTATGGCATTAGCTTCACGGAAGTCCAGTAAAGCTAATCCATTGGCTTCACAAACAATTTTTTTTTATTGTATTAGAGTAATTTAATATTTTAGAAGCAGGTTTAGATTAATATTTTTTAGTATTTTATTAATTCCTAATAATTCTCGGGTTGGTTAATAATGTAGTTCTGACATGATTGTTCACTGTTTTTAAATAGTTAACATTCTCTGCTTTTACTTCTCTGTGTGTGATAATGTTAAAATCAGATTTATTTGTTTTGTATCTCAACCCATATTCTTCTTCTTCTTCTTTCCTTTCCACCCATTTGCCTCTCAGCGTGGGGGTGTCTCTAGCCAACGGCGCCAGGTATCTCTGTCCCTTGCCATGATCCTCATTTCGGCAGCCGTCTTCTGTCTCCGTCTCCCAATGTCTTCGATATGGCCCAAGTAGGACTTCCTGGGTCTACCTCTGGGCCTCTTGCCCAATGGTCGGACGTCCATTGTTTTAATTGGGTCTCTGTGGTGTTCCATGCGACAGACATGTCCAAACCACTTGAGCTGGCGGGTCTCAATTGTTTTCTGGAGTGGGCATATCTTTAGTTCCTCCCTAATCCTCTCGTTTCTGATGCGGTCTCTTCTTGTTTTTCCAAGTATCCTTCTTAGAAACCTCATCTCCGCTGCTGTAACTCGGCTTTGCAGTCTCTCAGTTAGGACCCAGCTTTCTGCTCCATAAAGAAGGACGGGAAGGTATACGGACTTATAAAGGTGTAGCTTCGTTTCCTGATTTACTTCTTTGTTTCCGATGACTGTCTTGCAGATCTGGTAGTAGACTGAGTTCGCTTTAGAGATCCTGTTCGTTATTTCTGAGTCAACCTTCCCTGATCTGTTTATCATCGTTCCCAAATATGTGAAGTCTGACACCACTCCTATTTCTTGATCGTTACAAAGGATCCTGACATTCTCTTCGGATTTCCCAACTTGCAGGATCTTGCTTTTAGCGGAGTTTATGGTCATGCCCTTCCGTTTTAGCTCCTCACACCACTCAACCACTGCTTGTTGGAGTCTCTCAGGGGTGTCTGCAATAAGCACTATGTCATCAGCAAAAAGGAGAAACTGGACCACGACAGGGAGTAAATTCCATTGCCCAATATGGGTTCGGGCAGTGCGTCTTTTGCAGCAAGAGGCGATTTCATCCATGTAGATGATGAAAAGAAGAGGGCTTAGTGAATCTCCTTGCTTGACTCCCATTTCCATCTTGAACTCTTTGGATTCCTGACCATTCAGGCGGACTATTCCCTTCGGTTCCTGATACGTAGATTTAATAGCCTCTATCAATCGGGGAGGCACACTCTTTGATCGCAAGGCTCCCCAGATTTCTTCTCGAGGGACCGAATCGAAAGCCGCTTTCAGGTCCAAAAACGCAAGATATATATTCCTATCACGGTCCCATGCCTTTTCTATAACGTTCCTGAGGGTGAAGATATGATCTTGCGTCTGTCTTCCTGGCCTAAATGCACTTTGCTCCTCTTGCAGGTAGGGCTCAACAATGGGTTAATGGCTTAATCTTTTCTCCAGTATGCCTCAACCCATATTCAGTAGTTAAATATTTTGTGTTTCTCACATTCATGACTTTTTCAATACCTGTTTTTACCCTTGGTGTTTATTTAATATTTAATGAACATAGATGATTTTAGATATATTATTTAAAGGCAGTTTATTTTTGAGAACCTTTTCTGGTAGTTTTCAGCATTTTGATTTGATGTTTTTAATTGTTAATATTCACAATATAAATTTCAAGTGTGGAATTAAAGATAAATAACTTAATTACTTCTTTTGGATGCTGTTTATAAGTTAAGATGAAGTGCCAAGTGTTTTAAAATCTTTTCCTGGATCAAAATGGTTTTTTGTATCTTTTTATTTGATTTTCACTATAATTTTATTTTATTTTATAGAGTTGAAAAGGAAGAAGAAGAAACTCTTATAACATTAGCCGACATTGAAGAAGTTTATGCCATTAACTTGAGTAATAAAATAGATAAGGTTGAGCCAAAAAAGAAATTTCTGCCTCATAGAACATTGGTCTCAAATTCGATCGAAACCACTAAAAAGGTTAGAGATCTTTCTGCCGCGACTCCACCACTTCCAGTTTTTGGTGATGCCAAATTGATATCTTTAGAAGAATCTGTAAAACTTCAATACGAGCAGACGAAACACTTAAAAGAAGTCCAACTTAAACACGCTACTGAGAGATTGAAGTCTATGAGGTTTACGATGGGAGGTTCTTTACCGCCCGTACAAAGTATCACAACTTATAGGGATAATGTCGATCACTATAGTGAAACGGAAGAAGAAAGTGAAAATGAAAAAGAAGAGGAAGCATGAATTTGAAGAAATTCATTTAAATTAGATCATGTATCACATTTTAAGATGTATATATATTTTTAGATACGTTATTTTAATTAATAAAATTAATTTGAATTATGTTTTGTTTTATTATCCTTCACGTGGTCAGATTTTTTTATTTTAGATTAGCCAATAACTAGCATTGTATCTTTGGCCTCCCATTCGAGGTTATATCTCTTTGGGGGCCTGTGAATTTTTTATTTGTGAATTTTAGCACTTCTAGCATAATTTTTTTACTTTCACTTACCTATATATGAAATATATAGTAAGTGGAAGTATTGCGATCGTGAAAATTTTTGACTTCCGGTTTTCAACGGAAATACACGTTTTGGGGTCCCCTGAGTCAAAATAACCATGTCCCGCGAAATGGTCTGTGTGTGTGTGAACAGACTAGCTCAAAAACTATAAACCGTGCGAACCTGAAATTGGGTATTTAGAGTATGTATAAGCCCGCGATGTGACAGCAAAAATTTCATCAAATTTGCTCAAAGGGAGGGGGTACTTTATTTAATAACTTTTTAAGTTTTTTTTCGATTTTCTCAAAAACGGCTCTAACGATTTTGATTAAACTGAGTATTCGATCCATTTATATGCCTGAAAGACGACTGTAAAAATTTCATCAAAATTGATCAACCGGAGGGGGGACTTTACATAATAAATTTTGTATCATTTTCACGTGTTTTTTTTATTTTCTCGAAAACGGCTTTAACGATTTTGATCAAACTGGGTATTTGATGTATTTATATGCCAAAGATGTGATAACCAACATTTCATCAAAATTGATCAACCGGAGGGGGACTTTATTTAATAAATTTTGTATCATTTTCACGTGTTTTTTTTATTTACTCAAAAACGGTTTTAACGATTTTGATCAAACTTGGTATTTGATGTATTTATATGCCCGAGATATGACTGTAAAAATTTCATCAAAATTGATATACGGGAGGGGGGACTTTACTTAATAAATTTTGTATCATTTTCACGGGGTTTTTTTTATTTACTCAAAAACGGCTTTAACGATTAACAAAAATAAGATATGAATGTAGAAAAATGTGTGACTTTGGGAAATGATATTTAGCAAAACACGTCAATTTCTAATCTAAGTAAGTTGGTAAGTGAAAGTTGTGTGTTGCGCGCACGCACCAGATTTTTTTAATTATGAAAGATAAGAGATGAGAGAATAACTTTTATTTTTCAGTGTTATTTTGAATTTTTAGTAATTTCAAATTTACTACTAAAAGGAAGAATTTCAAATTTACTCTAAATTTAATTACTAGTAAATAACAAATTTACTAACTTCAGGAAGATTTTTTCTACTTCAAAATATAAATTTTATACTTTTATGTATTTTTACTTTCACTTACCTATATATGAAATATAAATTTCGACTTCCGGTTTTCAACGAAATACACGTTTTGGGGTCCCTTGAGGCCAAATAACCAAGTCCCGCGAAATGGTCTGTGTCTGAACAGACTAGCTCAAAAACTATAGGCCGTACAAAACTGAAATTGGGTATTTGGTGTATGTATATGCCCGCGATGTGACAGCAAAAATTTCATCAAAATTGTTCAAAGGGAGGGGGTACTTTATTTAATAACTTTTTAAGTTTTTTTCGATTTTCTCAAAAACGGCTCTAACGATTTTGATCAAACTGAGTATTTGATCTATTTATATGCCCGAGATATGACTGTAAAAATTTCATCAAAATTGATCAACCGGAGGGGGGACTTTAGTTAATAAATTTTGGATCATTTTCACGTGTTTTTTTTTATTTACTCAAAAACTGTTTCGACGATTTTGATCAAACTGGGTATTTGATGTATGTATATGCCATAGATGCGATAGCCAACATTACATAAAAATTGATCAACCGGAGGGGGGACTTTACTTAATAAATTAATTAATAATTAAAGCCGTTCTGTTCATTTGAGAAGTGGCAATTAACAAAACGCATTAATTTCTAATCTAAGTAAGTTGGTAAGTGAAAGTTGTGTGTTGCGTGCACGCACCAGATCTTTTTTTTTTACTATTGCCTATTAGCACCGTACAGTCATATCTTACTGCACTTGAGGCAAGAAAATGTGAATTTTTTTTTTTCATATTTACCTTGTTTTCTATGTTCAGGCAATCTTGAAGAAAAAAAGCAATAGACTTTTCTATTGATTTATAGGGACTGGACATTTAATTCATGTCTATATAAGCTTAAAGTGGTTTCCTTACTCCATATACAGTAGGGTTCCGATTAACCGAGGTGCCAAGTCTGAAGGGGGAGGGGGTTATGTTTATATGTATGAGTTCATTTAAACAAACAACAATAAAAGATTTCTTTTTAAAAAAATATCATAATTTCTGTTATTTTGCATTATTATTATTAAATATTTATTTTAAAGTTTTTAAGCATATATGTTGTTTTTATTTAAAAATAACCTACATTTCCGTACCTATCTATTGGTATGGTTCCGATTAACCGATTATTTCGATTAACTGAGGTATCCTTGGTCCCCATCGACTCGGTTAATCAGAACCCTACTGTAATAAATTAGAGCATCATTCTTAATGTTTTAAAAATTCAGGAAATCACGAAGATTGAGCTGCAAGAAGTGCGCATACAAGTTGCAAAAATGAGTTGGCAGAGAATTTAAACTAAAAATTTAATATATAATATATTTAAACTTAGACTAAAAATAACTGGCCTCCGAACAAGGCATTACATGGTTCATCAATTATTCCCTAACCATTACAGGAAATTTACAGAATAAAAGGCTCCAATCGATTTAAAGAAATATATTAAATGCTAATATATACATAAATATATTTTAACCCTTTAAGCTCTGAGCAGTGCAAGTGTATTGCGGGCCCCGTGGCCTGAGACCTTAGACCAGCTGCCGTGCCCGCTGGCCTCAAGACTTTTTGCCACATTCACTCTTCTTTATCTCCTTATTTATATTTTTCTTCTAAATTTGCCCTATTTGACTAAGGAATAAGGTGCAGGTAAAATTAATTTGGAAAAACCCGAAAAGAACCCCATGTCAATTAGTTTACAATCGTCGGAAATTTTTGAGGAAACCATAAACCTTGTCACTGGGAAATACCGGTCGGGCTGGAAACAGGGTTGGAGAAACGGGAATGCCAATTATGTAAAAATAATTTTCATATGTCCTGCACTCGCCCTAAATATTAATAAGAAAATGATGACTATTTTGTCTGCTTGCCATGCCCCTATAATGTTCATGAAATTAAAAAATACGTGTGGGAACCTACCTAAGTAGAGATATAGAGATATAGAGACTTTTCTTGTGTGGAAAAGTCCACACACAGCCAATAACTATAGTGTGACAATGAAATATAAGACAGTGTAACAGGCCATAAAATGTATGACAAAATAAAAAAAGACTAAAGTATTTTATACTGTTAAAAAAAGAGAAGTTTGACAAATGGCTTGAATGAAATGTAACAACTAAAGATAAGATAACCCCAGAAGATGAGCCACAAGCTCGAAACGTTGGGAAAAAAATAATAAATAAATAAACATTAAACACGGAAGAGCTCCTTCATTAAAGAAAATCCTACAATTTATAGCACTCTTCCCCTCTAAGTGAGGAAAAAGATCCTTAGCAGATAAAATGGAAAGAGTTAAGAAATTAATTAAAATAAGATCTGTAGTTTCAGTCTTCTACTGCCGAAGCGGGTGGAACTGATGTATCAGTCTACAGGCAACAGGGACTGCAGCGCTCGAACTGATATATCAGTCAACAGACATTAAAGGGTTAAACAGAAAGATATTTCTCTATAATTCTTGTAGCATTGGATAATAATTATGTAAAACATGGCCATATATGGTAAAACAATATCTGTTTGTATAAAAGATGATATAAAATATCTTTCTTTATTAGAAGAAATATATTAAGATTAGAAATTTTATTACAAAATCCATTCCAATAAAATATATTACCACTTTGAGATAGCAAACAAATTAAAAATAAAAATACAACCAGGCAATTAAATCCTTTAAAAGGTAGTGTCCATATTTATCTCAGTAACCTAGAAGTTGGCATTTTCTTTTCAAAAAAGTTTATTTACATTCTCCTTGATGGTGGAAGGTAGAGGAAAATATGTTTTAAGGTTTAGAACATTCTTATCCATGCCAGCCAAACTCCTTTTTAGGAAAGATAAATACCGCCAGTGCCTTTTTGATCTATCATTTTAATTGATGATACAATATAGTCGACAATTGTTTTCAGTTCCTATAAGCATTGCCAGTTTTCTTCCAGAGATTTATAGAAAGTTCTTAATAATATTATTATATGAAATAATAATTTTCATTTAATTTTAAATGTTTGCCAAGATAATATTCTTTTAATTATAAAAGACATCTTACAAAAAGAAAATAAATCATTTTATTCTAAATTAAAATAATGAAATATGTTAAATTTAAGTTAAAAAATTGAGTACTTAACTGTACACATTTATATTTTTATATTATTATGTACATTCTGGTCAATATGACCACTTCAGTATAAAACACATAAAAATTATGTATTTACAAGTCATTAATAAACTAAGATTTCAGTAATTTTGAGATAATTAAAGAGAGAAAGATCAAATTAATATTTCCTTCTTTTGAGTATTTCGGGCCGCCAATGAATTGGATGCGATTCTTCTGTCTGTAAAACATAAAAGATTAAAAAACATAAAAAAAAAAAAAAATTGACTTAAGTCAATAAAATATCATAAATTGGACATAATTTGTCCACCTCCCGCTACTACTCACAAAACTTGTGAGATAGGGGGAGTAGGTATCAGTGAAGAGGAAGGATTTGCTCTGCCTTGAGCCGAGCTCTGTGGTGTAGCGGTTAGCATCCTCGCATGTAACGCAGGAGACCCGGGTTCGACTCCCGGCGGAGCCAAATCTTTTCTCTTCAAAAATAAATTATTTAAAAATAATTTAAAAATGGTGGTCAGCCACAAATTAAGATTAGATTAATTAAAATAATTTAAAAAAAAAAAAAAAATTGACTTAAGTCAATAAAATATCATAAATTGGACATAATTTGTCCACCTCCCGCTACTACTCACAAAACTTGTGAGATAGGGGGAGTAGGTATCAGTGAAGAGGAAGGATTTGCTCTGCCTTGAGCCGAGCTCTGTGGTGTAGCGGTTAGCATCCTCGCATGTAACGCAGGAGACCCGGGTTCGACTCCCGGCGGAGCCAAATCTTTTCTCTTCAAAAATAAATTATTTAAAAATAATTTAAAAATGGTGGTCAGCCACAAATTAAGATTAGATTAATTAAAATAATTTAAAAAAAAAAATTGACTTAAGTCAATAAAATATCATAAATTGGACATAATTTGTCCACCTCCCGCTACTACTCACAAAACTTGTGAGATAGGGGGAGTAGGTATCAGTGAAGAGGAAGGATTTGCTCTGCCTTGAGCCGAGCTCTGTGGTGTAGCGGTTAGCATCCTCGCATGTAACGCAGGAGACCCGGGTTCGACTCCCGGCGGAGCCAAATCTTTTCTCTTCAAAAATAAATTATTTAAAAATAATTTAAAAATGGTGGTCAGCCACAAATTAAGATTAGATTAATTAAAATAATTTAAAAAAAAAAATTGACTTAAGTCAATAAAATATCATAAATTGGACATAATTTGTCCACCTCCCGCTACTACTCACAAAACTTGTGAGATAGGGGGAGTAGGTATCAGTGAAGAGGAAGGATTTGCTCTGCCTTGAGCCGAGCTCTGTGGTGTAGCGGTTAGCATCCTCGCATGTAACGCAGGAGACCCGGGTTCGACTCCCGGCGGAGCCAAATCTTTTCTCTTCAAAAATAAATTATTTAAAAATAATTTAAAAATGGTGGTCAGCCACAAATTAAGATTAGATTAATTAAAATAATTTAAAAAAAAAAATTGACTTAAGTCAATAAAATATCATAAATTGGACATAATTTGTCCACCTCCCGCTACTACTCACAAAACTTGTGAGATAGGGGGAGTATGTATCAGTGAAGAGGAAGGATTTGCTCTGCCTTGAGCCGAGCTCTGTGGTGTAGCGGTTAGCATCCTCGCATGTAACGCAGGAGACCCGGGTTCGACTCCCGGCGGAGCCAAATCTTTTCTCTTCAAAAATAAATTATTTAAAAATAATTTAAAAATGGTGGTCAGCCACAAATTAAGATTAGATTAATTAAAATAATTTAAAAAAAAAAATTGACTTAAGTCAATAAAATATCATAAATTGGACATAATTTGTCCACCTCCCGCTACTACTCACAAAACTTGTGAGATAGGGGGAGTAGGTATCAGTGAAGAGGAAGGATTTGCTCTGCCTTGAGCCGAGCTCTGTGGTGTAGCGGTTAGCATCCTCGCATGTAACGCAGGAGACCCGGGTTCGACTCCCGGCGGAGCCAAATCTTTTCTCTTCAAAAATAAATTATTTAAAAATAATTTAAAAATGGTGGTCAGCCACAAATTAAGATTAGATTAATTAAAATAAAAGATTAAATTTAATAAGAGGTGATTTCAAATATACAAATCAGTATTGAATATAATGCTTTGAAACAATAATTGAATAGTTATTTTTGAAATGGCACATATCCATTTTTTTTTAATAGAAATTTATCTAAAATATTGCCCACCACAAGCTACAACTTTTGGGTAGCATTTAGGTCCCACATCGAAAAAAATTTATCTTTTGATACTATTTTATTTTGTATTTTTTGTTTCTTGATATGATAAAGAAGCACAACTTTGATAGACCATGTGCTGGAACAAGTGATTATTACTCAGCTGAATATCTGGTGAATATGACGGGTGGAGTTAGACTTTATACGTTCAGAAGTGCGCAATTGGCAATCAATGTTTCTCTAGGCTTCAGCTCATATAGGATCCGATTCCCTTCTTTTTGAATCATTCTCAACGAATTTACAAAATGTTACAATTCTTACTAGCCCACTCGTAACGTAAGTGCAAGTTATTCTTATTGGCATAAAAGTTCTACCAATAATGCTTTCGATTCCGCACCACTAAATTCTTTGTACTCCCTGTTGAACTCGTCGATTTTAAACTTTCGAAACTACTCACAACAACTTCACTCTCTTAAAGCAGCATCATCTTCGACAAGTAGTCGATGGGCTTCAGCCATAGATTTTTAAATATTAATTTGGCACAAAACTTGACATTTTCGGAAATAAAAAGAAAAGAAAAAAAAGTGCAACTAAAACAAAGTGTTATAAGATTATGTATGTTTTTGTCGGATGCCCAATAAATCTGACAATTTTAAAATGATTTTGTTGGTGGCACTATCTCTCAAAACAGAGGATAATTCTTTATACACCTACTAATATAATATACATTTATATTTATTATATATATAAACCCTACACACACATCATATAGGGGCACATAATAAATCCCACTTCTAGTTTATAAAAACCTAATTTAAAAATGAGAATGGTACTTACGGCTGTATCATCTTCCTTGTAAATTTTAATAGTTTTATCAGCTTCTGTTGTAATCAGCCTGCTTCCACTTTGATCAAATGACATGGAAAAGATACCCGACTCGCTGTCCATTGAACCAGGTTGTACTGGTGCCTACAAAAGAGATTCAATTTAATAAATTATAAAAGTTTATTATTGGCTCAACAAACCTATTTGAAAACATGTTTTAATGAAAAGGAAACCAAAATAAAAATAAATTGAAGCTATCAAATTACATAAAACTTAATTTGAAACTATAGACAACTTCCGTTGTCTTTGTGATTATAATAAAGGATAAATGTAAAATTTAAGCTGACCTGTAACCGTTGAAAGTTGTACCCTGTTCGCCAATCCCAACAGTGCAGGGTTCCGTTATCGGCTCCCGAGACGAGGACTCCCTCTGGATTGATGGCTAGGCAGTTCACGATAGCGTTGTGACCTGACAAGTTCTGAATGAACACTCCTTCTGGGCATTTCCACTGTTTTATATTGTCAGGACTAGCGGATGCAAACATATATCTAAACAAAACAAAGAACTTGAATAAATTATAAATCGATATTTAAATAAAATTTAGGAAGGTCATAAATCATAAAAATAATTATTAATCATCTAATTGTTCCCCTATTTTATTATTTTCTTCTCTCCAATTGGCTGTACAACAAAAATCACTCCTAGAATAACGTCTTTTT
Organism: Aelia acuminata; assembly: GCA_911387785.2. Lineage (NCBI taxonomy): Eukaryota > Metazoa > Arthropoda > Insecta > Hemiptera > Pentatomidae > Aelia > Aelia acuminata. The sequence continues at coordinate 6,935,941 of OU426982.1, read as the reverse complement.
TTTTTTGTAATTTATATTCGCTAACCCTTAAACAGCTAAGCACTTGGAAGGAAAGTTGCACTGAGAAGCTAAGCGGCTTTGTCGGCTTTTACACTCCCCAAGTTGCAGGCTACTCTCCGCCGCTGACTGCCTCAACTTCTTTAACCTTCACCGACTATTTCTTAACGTTTTATTTATTTTTTATGATTCTATAATACCTTCAATCATTATTTCAATAAATTAAAATGCTACATTATCGATTGCAATAATAAATTACGTGATTTAAGACGGTAATAATGAACAATAATATAATAATGTTATTACTTTATATACATACTTTTTTAAATTTAATTAATTTTTAACAAGCCATAGGTTGTTGTTCCATGGGCTCCGGAGAACAACTGCCTTCTTCTGAACTTTCGTTCGAAATCTCCCAAAACTCCTTATCAGTGAACACTTTTAACAACATACCAACACCAAAACTGGAGAAATAAAACAGTGAATATCAACAAAAAACACGGAGGAGTATCGCTCAGAGCGTCTAGAACTCGAAACGAATAATGGCAAATATGATAAGGAACAGAAAAAAAAATTACCAGGTAAAAAAGGAGTGAGATGGGCTTCCCCGAACAGATGACCAAGATGACAGGCAGCTACCAGGAGGAAACAAATATTTCCGCAATAGACACCCCTGCAGCCTAGGGGCCGCTAGATGTACTTATTAAGTCTCGTGGATCCGCTAGGATGTGCCTCAGTCTCGACAACTTATCTCTTGTGAAGCTGAGGATGTTAAATAAGTGAAAAACCGATTGCGAGTTATCTCGTCATTAGCTTGTGGGGACCGACTTTTTTTCGCGAGATATATCGTCTGGAGCCATGAAAGGGTTAATGAGAATTGTACACACATTGTTTTTAGTTTATTAATCTAGTTCTTGACCAGATTTTTTATTTTTAATTGTTTATTATTTTTAAGGAAATTTCTCCTTAAATAAAGTATTTAGTTAATCTATTAACTTATTTTTTTTTTTTAAATTGATACTTACAAAGTTGGATGGAAGGTGACGGCTCTTATACTTTTTTTATGATTGGTAAGCGTCGCCATGGACTTCCCTGCAGCCAAATCCCATAGTCTAATTGTACAATCATGGCTGCCAGTAATTACCTAAAAACAAAAAATAAAATTAAACTCTTGAAAAAATAGAAAACATTTCCTTTAGAAAAATCCACAAAAAATGTAGATTATAACAAAAAAAATAAATAAATAAATATTAGTTAAAAAATTATAAATAATAATCTCTCTATATATAAGAGGCTTTGTCCTGACTGACAGAATCAATGCAGAGCAAAAACTACTAATGATAGAAACTTGAAGTTCAGAATTTAGATTTTAAACGCGATGTAGATAACCACTAAGAAAGGAATTTAAAAAATGTAACCCTTAAGGGGCTTAAATGGCGATATTGTTGTTTAAGTCTAACGGACACCTATTTTTGCACTTCGAGAAGAAATATCTAATTTGGACTCATTTTAAATATCTTGATACGAGTTTAACTCGAAAGCCCCTATGGGCCGTCGAAAACCACGTTTTAAAGCCGAAAAATGAAGCGTTCACGATGAGTAAGCAATTTTTTGTTTCGGCGATTTTAGTGAACACTCTCCATTGCGCGTCTCCCTCTCTTCTACATCATTCCACCTACCGGAAGCTCCGATTCTACTAAATCTCCTTAACATCAGTTAACATATTATATTAAATCAATACCAAGATAATGGTCACAGAATTGATTTTAAAGGTTCGCGGGCAAAGCCGCGACGGGGAATGCAAGTGTTAGATAAAAAAGATACATTTTAGGTATAGCAAAAGCTAAATAAAAAGTTTTTTGTTAGTAAGAACTTAATTTATCATCTACATCATACATCCCTTTTACAATACTCTTTATTACACTGCTATAGATTTATAACAGTGCTTGCTTCTTCTGATCCCACTAATTATTCCGGAAGTCGATCATTGAAATTGAACAACTTTAACTCAATTGAAAAGGCACTTTTAATCTCATTTACCTATTACCTGACATCACACAGGCTCGGGATATCCATCTGATTTGACGGCATAGCCAACGAATTTTTGCTACCATTAAAAAATTCTAGGACCACCTGATTTGCTACGAACCTGGGACCTTCTAAGCAGTAGTTGGCTATGCTAAACTACTTTTACTAAATTATAATAAAATACAGATAAAAAATGTTTCCAATACCTGTGGCTCTGCTGCTTGAGAGATAACGCTCGCAATGGTATTAGTATGACCAGTCAAAGTGTGGACGTTTGCCTTTGTTCTCATGTCCCAAACCCTAGCCGTTGCGTCTCGACCAGCTGTAATTAAGACATCTATCGTAGGGTGAAGGGCCAGGGAATATACAGCGCTCAAATGACCATGGTAATGCCTAATGACCTGTAAATCGTTTAAAAAAAATAAAGTACTATCTTTAACTTCACTAGCTTTAAATAAAAATGAAAATGAAACATTATATCTACAAGTTTACATCTCATTAAATATAAACCTATTCACTATGGCATAACTGGGTTCAAACCTCAAAAATACAACACATAATATTAATAAAATTCTAGAATAAGGCTTGAATTTAATTATCTTTACAAGTTTGGAATATCTACTCAAACATGGCTGTTACTTTTAAGATCATTTCAAGCAAACTCACATTGAAATCAAGAGTAACGAAATTAGATTAGATGTCTGACCACCATCAGTGTAGCAGGTGGTTTATGTATGGTTATGTCAATTCGCTACCAATCTTCCTTCTAAAACTTCTCTTCCTTTTAAAAACAAATAATGTGAACTATTTTATAGAAGTTTCGGTTCTTTCCCCCAACTGCAATGCAGCTACTGTTACACATAACTTCACACTCGCTGATAATACGAAAAGTATTTAAATATGGGCCTGTAGGGTGCAACTGAAAAGGACTTGTAGGGTTTTTTTTTTTTTTTTTTTTTTTTTTTTTTATGCCGTTTTATCTAACGGAAGGCCTAAGCAGGGATCTAAATATAAATTAAAATAAGCACCCGAAACAACTAAAAAAAACCAGTGATAAGGCATGATAACCCCTGAATTCATTTGGATAATTTACCATAATCCATAGAGTAGAACTTCATTTTAATGACCTCTGTTACTCCGACTACTTTCATAAACCGACCCTTTTTGGCAAAAGAATATAAGAATTATGAATAAAGTAGATAATATATAATATTATATACTTCATTTTATAATACATCATTGTAGTAAACAGTTATAAATTAACGTTATATATCTCATTTATAAAATTAAATTTTTGTATTTTGGTAAGTAGCATGTAAAACATTCTGCATGGTTTGAGGTTGCTCGAAGATGGTTTTTACTTAATTCAACTTTTTCATGAGGCCAACCTTTTGTCCAGTCCCTAACAGGTCATTACAAAGGGGTTCCTCTGTAATTACTTTGATAGGAACTATATTAAGATGCTGCTGTAAACCATGTTAAGAGAATTAAATTTTCAATGGGCTTTTTTAACATAGATCAGTTTGAAGTTAGGTTATGACTGTGGTTGGTGAATGGATGAGTATAAGGAGCGATTGGTAGTGCCAATGTCACGTCTTTGGGTTCACATACTTTCTTATTATGTGTTTATAAAAAATTTCTTAGCAACGACATCATATAATTGATGATGAATATAACAACTTTAAATACCTAAAATTGAATGCTGTTCCATCAGCATAAAAACATAATGTATTAATTTTATTTTTGAAGAGATTGGGCTTAGCTGGGAGTCGAACCCGGGTCTCCCGTGTGACACGCACGGTACGCTAACCACTGCGCCACCGAGCTCCAACGGGAGACCCGGGTTTGACTCCCAACTGAGCCCAACCTTCTCTTCAAAAATAAGATATTTAAAAATAATAAAAAATTAAAGTAAGGTGATTACCCACGATAAATGATTAAATTAATACAATAAATTTATTAAAATTTTTTTCTTAATTAATTGATTTATATATGTTTTAGACAACCTAATTTTCATGAGGAATGGGCTCAAATTAATATTTAAAAAAGCATTTATACAAGCCCAGTACTCATTGTTAAATTTACGATGTTTGGATAGGGCCAAAAGGCAACATCCAGGGGAAATGCCAGATACAAAATTACTTATAGAATTAAAATATTTTGTTCCATGTTAAATAACGATATTAAACGGAGGAATCATGTATTCAAATAAAAAACAAATGACTTACAAAAGTAAATTTATAAAATGTAATAATCAACACATACTTTATTGTATTCAAGATCCCAACACTTGACTTGCCTGTCTTCTCCACAGCTGAACAAGTATGGATGTCTCGGACTAACAGCAAGACCACGAACACTGCTAATGTGGCCCGTCAGAGAAACTTTTAGTTTACCAGTAGCAAGTTCCCAAACCTAACATAAAAACACTTATTAAAAGGAATTCATCTCATATCAATTTTGTTAATAACATAAAATAAATAAATGTTTTCCTCACTTTTATAACCCTGTCAGCAGAACCAGTAGCAAACCACTCGTTACCTGGCTCCACAGTGACGCAACGAACCCATCCCAAATGCCCAGAAATTACTCTGTATAACTTCCAAGGAGCGTGCCACTTCGGTTTCGGCATAGCGGGTGCCTTCCTTGGTATTATAGCAGTAATAGAAGTGGTATTCTGTTGGACGGCCACTGCACCTCCACTGTTGTATGGTACCACCGATGTTTCGGTTTGATCTTGGACCTCAGTGTTCCCATCTGAACAATAATGTAATGTCAGAGAAATTTAAGCCAAATAATTTCACTTCTAAGCAACAAATTATATAATTTTACCAGAATGAAATGTTTGGTCTTGTTTGGATTCAGAATTGACATTTCGAACAGATTTACTCTGTCTAACTTTATCTAATACAAGACTATAACTGTCACGGGCTTTTATACCTCTTTTAATTTTTTCCCTGAAAAAAAATACATTATTCCTATAAATAAATAAATTCTTCTATCATAATAATTGTTTTTTAATAAAGTACTAACGCTAATTCATCAACATGAGGAAGGCTTCCTTGGCCACTTATGAACATATCATGTGTCCGTTTGAGAGACCGGAACACAAGTGTATGTACAGAATGTCTTTGAACTTCCTGAAATAAAAAATAAAAATGAAACTTCAATCAATAAAATATGGTAATAAAATTATTGTAAATGCAGACCTCAGTCATGTTTATCTTGCGGCAAAAACACGAACATTCAGCATGGAGTGTTCAAATTGATAACTTTGTTTACAAATATGCAGGTTATCCAGTTCATAGTCACCACAATACCTTCATTTTGCAATTCAATAAAAAGTTTCCATTTTTTCCCCTACTTTGAATAATGTTACATTAAATTTTCGTATTATAATAGTTGCATTAATAAGATTTGTTGTGAATGAAATTTGGATATAAAGCAGTTGTTTAAAATAGTATTAGCGAAGAATTCAGTCTGGGGCGAAGATGAAGTAATTATTATTTTTAAAAATAAATAAATACAGGAATTAGGATCTAAAGTTTATGCTTTAACATGAAGCTCAAACCTCTTAATAGGATTTTTGAGGTTTTAGAGGCCTCTAAAACGTTAAAGCCAATAAAATTAACAAACAAAAAAAACAACTCTAAAACATGTTTTCCTCTTCAAACTTATCGTTTATTCATCCTTTATATAGTCAAGTTACTTAGTGTAACTAAGGCTAATCAGAAGGATGCTACAATGGGATTCCGAAAAATTTGCCTATGAAAGTATAATTAGGATAGGAATCTCTCTTGGAGAGGATGTTATTTCCCTTCCTTGACATAGTCATGGACTTTAGCTCCCTTAAAAAAAATTTAGGGTCACTTTGCCGGTCTTTGAAACAGAGACTTGGGACCAAGAAGTTGACTATGCTCACCACTATACTACGGTTAACCCTTAAAAATCAATTTGCTCTAACTTTGAACTTATATATTTTCCAAAATGTACCTGAAATTATTACCAACTCATTTGACTCGTCCTTCTCCATATTTACCAGGGGATTAATTAAATCGTGAATTTTGCAATGAGGTCGAGGATATATCAAATTTAGCGATATCCTGTAAGCGTTTAGTAAAGAGATAAGGAAATACATCAACTTATAAGAGCAAGACAAAAAACAACACAACGAAATGGCGAAATTCTTTTAAAAGACTAAAAAGCTATTTTTATTTTTGAAACAACAGACGCTTGGCAAAAATGTTTTTGTAAAGTCTTAAAGCCAACAAAATTACCTGTATTAATACTCGTTTCATATATCACAAGGTCTCGCCAGCACTTTCATTTAAGATATCTACTGGACCAGAAGTTTAAATAAACTAAAAAAAACAATCTCTATGTTACTGCTACCACTGAAGAAACATCGCCTTCCGGATTAGCGTCCGATAAGGGGAGGGATATCGGATTATAGGATTTAATCAAATTAAGAGCGCCTTTCCATATTGCACCTTGAGAAACTTTCTACAACTACAGTCGGTGTTATTCCACGCTTGTAAAAAGAAGCTTTGATCACATTTAAGGAGGAAATAAATATTTGACTGGGGTCTGGAGGAAAGATTATATAAATCTCTTTTTAATGGCGAAGAAGAGGAGTTGAGAAGAATTTGACTAGGATGGACAGAGGGAAGTTTAGTCTCCAAGTTTTGAGCTTTAAAAAAACTACAAATTAATTTAGTCCATCAGGGCTGTTTAATCTTGGAGGCGAGAATTAACATGGAGCCATAATACATGAGTATTTATTAGGAGATTTTATTTTATGTTCCAGACATGGGAGTACCCTGATGAGTTTGGTTTTGGGTTCAGTCCCAGTCATAAGCTAAACCAAAGTATTGCTTCTATTTATTCCTTCGTTTTGAATCCAAATAACTTTTTCAGCTGCCCTTGCTTTCGTTTGATCATTTGTAGGGACTGCCCATTGTTGGATGGGTCAAATTTTCATTTTAGGAGGCTTCTCTAGCCGCTATTAACTTTAGGCAAGCTACAATCGCTAAGGTGAAGCCTACGAAAGGAAATATGTTAAATACCGTAGCTCATCCAAATTTGTATCAATCTCAACGTTGACATCATCAAAAGATTTAGAACTCCAACTTCCTATCAATGTTACATTTTTCTGGCGTGTCAGTCCATCCAACAACCTCAAATCCAGCACTGGAATGTATTAATGAATTTCAGAACTATTATAAAAAGGAAAACTGGCAAATATTACTTTTTATTTGAGCTTTTTGCTGAAAGATGTCAAGCTTATTTCCCCCTCATTGGAAAGGAGAAAAATATTATAATAGAAATATAATTATTTATTATTTTCAAGAGTTTGCTGAGCAAGTGAGGGCTGGAAAGATGCTCTTGTTTAAATTCAATACTTTTAAGTTTGTTTATAAGAAGGTTACAATAATCGCTGTTATGGTTACAAACATTCAGTCGGAAGGTTTTGTCAGTGTTGTAACTGTAAGCTGAAGTATGTTCAGTTTTGAAAGAAATCTTTATGTAAATAGCTGTTTTATCGTTTGGAAAATGAACAATTAAACCACATGAGGATAACATGAATTACAAAATTTATTAATGTAAAGTATAAGTTTTATGCTTGCTTACACTCCTTGACACTAAAAAATAAAATCCATGTATTGTTCAATTATTAGCCAAGCTTTTATATTATATGTTTCAGATAAACCTTAGACAAAATGTTGACTGTTTATTACATTGCAGCCACTTGGCTGCAATCATGGCGTATAAATTCTATTTTACAGAAAATTAAACTTGTAAATCAAAAAACTGGTACCGTCGTTATTCATCATGAGTTACCACCTTTAGTATTTAAGTCACCTGGTATGTTAAGTATAGTATTTAATGTACTACTCTTATACTCTGTTTTTCTTGTACACTCTAATAAGTGAACTTCAATAAGTTCTAAATAATAAGGACACAATTAATAAAAAATGTTCCACATCATTGTTCTGGATGTATTTATCACTCTGCGGGTCAATTTCTATTCAAATAAAATTTATATTTGTACCATTACATAGAAATATTTCTTCACTGATTGTGAATCAAATATGTTAGAAACATATTATTGTTTTTTAAATTATACTGATATTTATATTGGTACGCTGTTGTAGTTAATATTTGCATTTTATTCTTATGTCGTATAATAGGAATAGAATGTTACATTGAAGGTCTGGCATTGACCTTTAATTTATGGGCGCGGTAAGCATTACTTTTGTGCGTATCCTGAATAACATTGTGATTCATGGTTAATGGGAATTAGGCTTTTGTAAGACAGAATTTAGCATCATTGCTAGTTTAAATATAAAATGTCTTCGTTGGATTTTTTTTTAAACAATCTATTTTTTTTTTGTTTAATATAAATATAAATTGTTATATTACTAACAGGAACCTATTTGTTTATGCAACTTAAAAAAAAAAAAAAAAAATCTTTTTCTATAATAAGTTTGTTTATTTATTTATTTCTAAAAGAAATCTCTGAAGGTCTCTATGTTTATTCGTTTGTCTTATTTTTGTTGATAATTTTTGCTTATGATTCTTTATTTTTAATTATTGCTATACCCTCATTTTTTTCTATTTTCGGTTCAAATAATTTAACAAACAAATTTTTAATTTTTATTTCATGAAACAAAATTAATTCAAAAATATAGATTCAACTTAAAACTGTTTTTGTATCATCATGTCTTTTAGTTGTTAAATTCGTACGGATCTACTTCAAGAAATAATACAGACTGATATATTAGTGTTGCAGGCGTACACACTAACATCTATCGCAGGCATTGTATAAATATTAATGAAGCCTTATTAGGTTTTGTGTAGCATTTGAATAACTAAACTGTCACTATCCATTATTTAATATATCCATGACATTTTTAGAAAATGATTATTACTGCACTGCTGCAGTAACACTGCCATGACAGAAAGTGTAACTATGTAATGTAAACAAAGCCTCGGCAATGACTGTAGGTACATCTTTAGGTGTCTATTTTTTATTGATGATCGAAATCTAATCTCATTGTTCATTTATAAAAAATCTTTATTATAAAACATTAATAAATCATTTTTACTAACCTTAAAATAATTTTCTGATGAGTCCCATTGATACTGTATATAAACAAATATTTATACCAGTAAACAGTACAAGTTTTAATTTTATTCCATTATAGTTGACATTATGGCCCTACTATGGTTGCCATCTCTGGGGCTATAGCTGTTTATACACTGTTGTCTGTCCAAGTTCCTGAGAATTCACTTAAAGAAGCTAGGTATAGACTCCGTATAAATTTAACACGTTAGGTGCGACATCGGTCCCCCGAGGTCCGATGTCTTACATTCCCCTCTTAACAGCCAATTTCACATGAAAATGTCCGAAAGTCCGAACACTTTAAACACTCAATTTATTCAATTTATATTGAGATTATTGCATTTTAGTGCAGAAAATGTTGCTAACAGCTGAAATTCTGTTGTTTTTTAGAATCGGATCCCGAGGTTCAATTTTCGATAAAGAATGGCGTAAATCCTGTATCGGTCTGTCCTGCGCCTATTATGTCTAGTTCCAATCCTTACCAAGAGGTAATGTCCTTGAGACGCTCATTTAATTCCCTTTTAATCAAAAGGTAACGCTTTTGTCAAAGCATTCCTATCGGATCCCAACGCCTGATACCGTATGTGGCTCATCCCAGCAGTCGGACCCCGGGGACCGATACCGTTAAATTCGGGATACCCCTAAAATACGCCGCCTAACATGTTAACAAATCATTTTGTTTTTTTGCTCTTTACCCTATAACAGTAATCGAAGTTATAGCTACACGTCGGTTAAAGTTTGGGTGGAAAATTCTGAGTCTTAGTTGCGAATATGTAAAAGGTTGATAAACGCTTTGCCGACTGGAAAACGTCCGAGGGGTAGGCTTAGACGAAGGTTGGAGGATTCGGTGAGGGCTGATCTTGTGGAGGTGGAGGGAGGTACGTAGGGAGTGATTGGTGGTGTCGGCATCGGGCCTTCTGGTTTTTTAACACGTTAACTGCGACGAGGGGTCATTTGACCCCTTACGGTGGCTTCCTTTACTGCGAGCCATTAAACGTGTATTTGTCGTTAACTGCGATGCTTGTCACGCATCCTGTTTTAATATTTTTCAGATTTTTTATTTTTTTTTTATAATGCACTACTTAATACTACTTATATATCGAAAAAAAATGTAAGGGTCACTTGACCCCTTGTCGCATTATAGTTTAAATGTTTTCCTTAATGCGGCAAGGGGTCAAATGACCCCTTGGTCTTTTAATGCTCATTACACTTCATCTCACTATTGTTTTAGCATATTATATCAAATATTAATGAATATGTAAATAAAAAATATTTTTTCTATTTCCGTAAATGTTTGAAAGCGGTGAAAGCGACAGTAATTTTCCGTGAATCACATTTATCTAAGGGTGAATCACAGATTCACCTTCCTTTCTTGTTCTTCGACTGATTCTACTTAGTATTTTTGACACCTGAGCTCTCATTTATTTATCTCGATTCAGTAAATAATTTCGATACGTATTCACGTGGTAAGAAACTTGCCGATTTAGCCTTTTCATAGCGGAATTCAACTTCAAGCAAAGATGAAGGAACTAGTTCAAGTTTTGAAGATAGTTATGATTCATATAAGGAAGGAATGTTCGGGCTGTTATGAAAAGCTAAGAACAGCTATGAGCAGTGCAGAAGCCCAAAAAAAGGTGAAGAAGGTCCGGACATACTATGACGACTGTGCCGACAACCGTCTCTTTGCTTGCTTCAATGATAAACATTATAAAATGTAGTTTTCACGTGTTATTTTTTTTAATAATTTAATTTGTAATAATTAGGTTTATTTTTTTAAATACACAAAAGCTACACCTATGTTGATTTATTTATAATAAAAACATAGGTTTGGTTTTATTTTTGATATCTGAATTCTTCCTTTCATGAATTATATATGCTGACAATTAAGTAAATTAAAACCATATAGTAAACATTTTATGATTGAACGTAAAAGGAAAGAAAAAAATTACTGTTAGTATAACACAGATGTTGTGGAAAAAATAAGTAATAAAAAAATATATTCAGAAGCAAGAGAATTCAACCCTGCTTCTGTTACGAATTCTAGTTCGTCAGATATTTGTAAAAAAAATGGATTTCACTTTAAAACATTCATCAATGTTTACAGAGAGTTAATTTTAATGTCTAAGGGACAAGGGGTCAATCAGCCCCTTGACGCAGTTTAGCGGTGTGGTAGCATGGGGTCATTTGACCCCTCGTTGCAGTTAACCAAAATCCCAGTTTATTTGCTTCGCAGCTAACGTGTTAAGCGTTTATTCTATTTTATTTGGTTTTTTGACTGAATTAAATGTCCATTTATCAACAATCTTCTACAATTTTTTTTTTTTTTTAATTACTGTTATAATTTCTCTCATTTAAATTAGGTATAGTAAAGTTGTTAATTAAATATATATTTTAGAACATGTTTACAGTTATGAAACAGAAACTGGAAGTAAGGAGCGTATTATCAGAGCAGTGTATCAACAAAAAGAATGGAAATATTGGAGATCTTTTATGGTATTCCTCAAATAAAAGAATCGCCACTATTTATCCAAAGGTACAAACAATTATTTTCTTATTTATAAATACTAGCATTCGCACTCCAACCTTCTTAAATCCCACTTAATTAAAGTACACGATGTACATTTAGTACCGTATAGTGTGTATTTAGTGCATTATGGGCATAGGTGATTAGCATGGCAACATACAATACTAAATGTCGCAGGTATTTTCGTGCCCAGCGGTGGCCCTAGGATTTTTTAATGGGAGCAAATAAATCCTTAGCCATGCCGTCCCTCGGATAGGACGTAAAATGGAGGTCCAGAGCCTGTACGATGCCAGGTACTCGTTAAAGATCTCTATCCTAATTATACCTAGATAGGCAAAATTTAGGACTCCCACTGCAGCATCGTCCGATTAGCCTTAGCAGCATAAAGTGACGTTAAAAAAACAAACAGAATGTCAAACAACCTTGTTTCCTATTTTTTGTATTAAGTTCGTATTAACTCAGAAGTTTTGGCATGATAGGATTAATCCTAGCTGTTTACCTAAAAAAAATTCAGTCACAAGTTTGGTAAAAATAAGATTTTATGTATTGGTTTTAGTTTCTTTCAATATAGCACATATAGTTGGACGATAAGGAGGACCCTCTTGTACATTTATTTATCAGGATGAAATATAATGAGATAATGTCTGTTTGTTGGATAGGAATAGTGTTTGAGAACTTGTTTCAAAATTCTTCGAGAAGAATTGCTGAGCTGTTGTGTGAACAAATATAGTTGTGTTGACTTTCATTCCGACTCTCTAAATAATTTCTCTACCCCGAATACGAATAAGATTTGAGAATAATAAAATAACGTAACGTTAAATCGTCAAATAAAAACATATGGTTTATTATCCCAAACCTTTTGTTGGAACGAACTATCGGTCGGAACAAACCGTTGGAGCACATGTATGGGCCTAGATTTTTTTGAAGGAGGCCTGGAACCTTCCAGAAGTTCCTTTTATAACTATATATAAGGAGCAAGTGACTGGGCCAATTAGTCTTAGTCTGTCTTGACTGTGAAGCTCAAGCCATATGATTTGTTCAAACGAATCATCCACTTACTCAGTTGAATGAAAACGTGTTTATTTAAAATCCATAACACAAATCATTACATAGAGAAACCAACAAAACAATTGAAAATTCTGTCTGTCGAGTTCTGTGTTTCAGATTTTATAGTTATGAATAAATACTATAATATCCATTAATGTCTTACGTAACCATAATAAATCATTAATAATTTAACACCAAATATTAAGCATAATAAATATAATGAATACAAAGAAATAAAAAATATGCTTAAAATTAAATAAATAGGTTGTCCTAATGATCCCCTACCTGGTAGTCCATTGGGCTCAACGAAATGTGGCCTGTTGGACATAACGGCTAAGTGCTATCCAATTAATAGACTAAATAACTTATAAGGTGAACAAACCTCCCGACCGAAATGTTTTTTCCTTTGCTTGCTATAAACATGACAGGTCCCCAGGAAGTGACACTTGTCTTCTTTCATGCATGGCATACTGGGCAGTCATCTTTACCTTCGTGATCCTATGGTATTCGTGATTACATTTAAATTTAACATTTCGATTCGACAACGGAAGATGGTCCTGATAACTTCGCTTACTCAGTTGTTAATTTGGGCACGGTCCGGTACAGTTCATGTTCTTTATTGCAAATTCTGCAAATGCCTCCTTTCCTACGTCTTCATATTTTTTATTAGGGTAGACTAGAAAATGTTCGCTTTGATTGTTTATTTGTATAAGTAATGTCTGATTTTCAAAAAGTAAAATTAAAATTGTTTATTTTATTATTGTTCGATTGTCAATTGCAATTGTCTTTGCACTGGAATAGCTCCCGTCCAGTAGAGCGAAAAATATTAAGCTCATCAGCCAATGGGCGAGGAGCATCAATTACAGCGGTGCAGGCGTGAACGTGTTAAATAAAAATATTTTAAGTGACCTGTAGCCAGGGGTAGATTTTATATATCAAATTTTATATTTTAAATTTACTATATATGATTTTTCTTTATTGTTTTAGCAAATTTTAGACATTTCTGGATGGATATCGATCATCCCTGGCCGAACTCACCTCCCGATCCAGTTAATGGGCCACAAGTTGGCAGACGTTCTAGAAGAAAGTAGCAAGCTTTTCCTTTTGGTCGAGGCAAATTATAATACTTGCCAGTATCGGATCAACTCACCTTTGCTAGAAGTAAAAAAATTATTCCTTAACATTATATAATTTGTAAAACATTGATGTGAATATAGCTAAGCATGTTTCAATTTTGCAAGATTCACATGTGAAGTCCTATTTCAATAATTTCAGTTTTGTTCAATAAGTTTCAAACTTTAATTTAATATAATATTCTTTTTAAATTAAATATTTTTGAATGTACAATCCATTTTCAACTGTGTAGTGGATGTCTAAGCTTATGTGCTCACGACTCCAACCGATTTATAAAAATATAGTTTTGAGAAAACAATACAGTAGGACCCACATTATCCGGGCCTCTATTAACTATTGGGTGCCGAGGAGCCAATTTTTTTTTTTAATAAGCTGTTTTTAATTTTTATGGCAATTATTTTGTAAGTATAATATTTATTTAAAGAAATGAATAGGTAAATATTTTAATGATAATACAATGGTTAATTAACCGACTTCGAAAGAGGAGGTTACTCAATTCGATACGTATGTGACTTTTTTTTATCTATTGTTTTTATAAATTATGAAATAAAATAAAATAAATGGAAAAACACGGCAAGTTGGTATCTCATGATGAGATGTTTCCGGTAACTATTACACCAATTCATATATTAAGAACGATATTGTTTTCAAGTCTTTCTAGGAAACTCCCACTCTGACCTGTTTGACTACAAAACAAAATATTCTCAGTTGTGATTTAGTCTCCATTTAAATACAAACTAACAAAATGTAGCAAAAACAAAACCTGTCGTTTTAATGTTTCAACAGAAATTAACCATTATAAACCGAGTAGAAAAAGGTGGAAGTGTGAAAACATTGTTCGCGGAATTAGGAGAGCAAACTGTTCCTGATATTTTGAAGAAGAAAAATGACATTTTCAACTTAGCATCGTGTCCTCGGAAAACAATGAAGCAGTCTATCAGTAGTTCATGCAAAAACGCGCTGAAGGAGTTCATTTGTTACTTTTATTCGTTTGTTGTTTGTTAATAACAATTATTTTCTGCATTTTTTTCTTTTAATTAACCTTATTTTCTATCACATTAAGTCAATAAAATGTTGTAATTCGATTATCCGGGATTTCGATTATCCGTGGACCCCTCTGCCCACCATTACCACGGATAAAGGGGGTTCTATTGTTCACTGCACATCAGGGAAAATAAAATTATATATGTTGTATGATGGCATTAATATAAAGCTTACTAAGGTGCAACGGTTGAAGTGGCTAAGGCATGTATACAGGACGATTAGAGGAAATTTGACATGTTTTTCCTTTTAACTGTAAAGAATGTGATGGAGAAAACGATGCGAACCACAATCGCATCCTTTTGAGTTAAAAATGGTCTTGATTAGCTAAATTAGATTAACGGATACTTTTCAGCATAGATCGGATTCACATTAAATATAAGTCAAGAGCTGAGATATAATAAAGGACACCAAAATAATTGTAATTGTAGACAAAACTAAAAAAATTCAAGTAGACAAAATTAACACTGCGACTAGGGGTCATTTGACCCCTTGCGGTGGCTTCCTTTACTGCGAGCCATTAAACGTGTGTTTGTCGTTAACTGCGATGCTTGTCACCCATCCTGTTTTAATATTTTTCAGATTTTTTATTTTTTTTTTATAATGCACTACTTAATACTACTTATATATCGAAAAAAAATGTAAGGGGTCACTTGACCCCTTGTCGCATTATAGTTTAAATGTTTTCCTTAATGCGGCAAGGGGTCAAATGACCCCTTGGTCTCTTAATGCTCATTACACTTCATCTTACTATTGTTTTAGCATATTATATCAAATATTAATGAATATGTAAATAAAAAATATTTTTTCTATTTCCGTAAATGTTTGAAAGCGGTGAAAGCGACAGTAATTTTCCGTGAATCACGTTTATCTAAGGGTGAATCACAGATTCACCTTCCTTTCTTGTTCTTCGACTGATTCTACTTAGTATTTTTGACACCTGAGCTCTCATTTATTTGTTTCGATTCAGTAAATAATTTCGATACGTATTCACGTGGTAAGAAACTTGCCGATTTAGCCCTTTCATAGTGGAATTCAACTTCAAGCAAAGATGAAGGAACTAGTTCAAGTTTTGAAGATAGTTATGATTCATATAAGGAAGAAATGTTCGGGCTGTTATGAAAAGCTAAGAACAGCTATGAGCAGTGCAGAAGACCAAAAAAAGGTGAAGAAGGTCCGGACATACTATGACGACTGTGCCGACAACCGTCTCTTTGCTTGCAGTGCTTCAATGATAAACATTATAAAATGTAGTTTTCACGTGTTATTTTTTTTAATAATTTAATTTGTAATAATTAGGTTTATTTTTTTAAATACACAAAAGCTACACCTATGTTCATTTATTTATAATCAAAACATAGGTTTGGTTTTATTTTTGATATCTGAATTCTTCCTTTCATGAATTATATATGCTGACAATTAAGTAAATTAAAACCATATAGTAAACATTTTATGATTGAACGTAAAAGGAAAGAAAAAAATTACTGTTAGTATAACACAGATGTTGTGGGAAAAATAAGTAATAAAAAAATATATTCAGAAGCAACAGAATTCAACCCTGCTTCTGTTACGAATTCTAGTACGTCGGGTATTTGTAAAAAATCTGGTGCGTGCGCGCAACACACAACTTTCACTTACCAACTTACTTAGATAAGAAATTAATGCGTTTTGTTAATGCCACTTCTCAGAGTTGAACATTTTCCACATTCATTTCTTATTTTTGTTTTCATTTGCTCTATAAACCCCTCAGAACATTTTAATAAACGCTTACCTGATATTAAATAACACTCAATTTTCATTAAACATGACGAATATGAAGAAAATCGTTAAAGCCTTTTTTGAGATAATCTAAAAATTAGAAAAAAAGTTATGAAATAAAGTGTCCGCTTCGGTTGATCAATCTTGATGAAATGTTGGCTATCACATCTTTGGCATATACATACATAAATACCCAGTTTGATCAAATTCGTGAAAGCCGTTTTTAAGTAAATAAAAAAAAAACCGTGAAAATGATACAAAATTTATTAAGTAAAGTCCCCCCTCCCGTAGATCAATTTTGATGAAATTTTTATAATCATATCTCGGGCATATATATACATCAAATACCAAGTTTGATCAAAATCGTTAAAACCGTTTTTGAGTAAATAAAAAAAAACACGTGAAAATGATACAAAATTTATTAAGTAAAGTCCCCCCTCCGGTTGATCAATTGTGTTGAAATTTTGGTTATCACATCTTTGGCATATAAATACATCAAATACCAAGTTCGATCAAAATCGTTAAAACCGTTGTTGAGTAAATAAAAAAAACATGTGAAAATGATACAAAATTTATTAAGTAAAGTCCCCCCTCCGGTTGATCAATTTTGATGAAATGTTGGCTATCACATCTTTGGCATATACATACATCAAATACCCAGTTTGATCAAAATCGTGAAAACTGTTTTTGAGTAAATAAAAAAAACACGTGAAAATGATACAAAATTTATTAAGTAAAATCCCCCCTCCGGTTGATCAATTTTGATGAAATGTTGGCTATCACATCTTTGGCATATACATACATCAAATATCCAGTTTGATCAAAATCGTGAAAGCCGTTTTTGAGTAAATAAAAAAAAACACGTGAAAATGATACAAAATTTATTAAGTAAAGTCCCCCCTCCGGTTGATCAAATACTCAGTTTAATCAAAATCGTTAGAGCCGTTTTTGAGAAAATCGAAAAAAAATGTAAAAAGGTATTAAATAAAGTACCCCCTCCCTTTGAGCAATTTTGATGAAATTTTTGCTGTCACATCGCGGGCATATACATACACTATATACCCAATCTCAGGTTCGCACGGTTTATAGTTTTTGAGCTAGTCTGTTCACACACACACACACACACACACAGACACACACACACACACACACACAGACCATTTCGCGGGACTTGGTTAATTGGACTCAGGGGACCCCAAAACGTGTATTTCCGTTGAAAACCGGAAGTCGAAATTTTTCACGATCGCAATACTTCCACTTACTATATATTCCATATATAGGTAAGTGAAAGTAAAAAAATGGATTTCACTTTAAAACATTCATCAATGTTTACAGAGAGTTAATTTTAATGTCTAAGGGACAAGGGGTCAATCAGCCCCTTGACGCAGTTTAGCGGTGTGGTAGCATGGGGTCATTTGACCCCTCGTCGCAGTTAACGAAAATCCCAGTTTATTTGCTTCGCAGCTAACGTGTTAACTACAATAACCAAAACAGAAAATTTTTAAAGTGATAAGAATAGGTTAAGAGAGGTTATACAAAATAAGAGAGTAGTCTCTGTTGCGACTCAATGCTAGGTAAATACCACTTGAAGATGGTGAGTTCTAATCCATTAAGTTCGTTGGAAGAGACTATTAGAATTATATATATTTCTCATAATTACGAGACTTTGAGGCCTAACCTTCCTTATCTCTAATCCCGAATCTTTTCACAACCAGACATTAATTCCCCCACTCCTACTCCCCGGAAAACCCTCTATAGTCGAAACACGCTCATATGGGAAGGGAAAAAATAATAAGAAACATAACTTTTTTACAATAACAAGAAAGAACAAAACATAACTTTTTTATAATAATTGTAATGGACATAATTTGTTTCTACTTGTGTTAAATTTCTGGAATGTGATCTGATGACCATCATAACTTTCATTTTCTTATTCATTTTTTTAACCTTTTGACTTCTTTATTGAACAATTTTAAAAATGTTTGCTGATTGTTTCTATTCTCGGATGGCAGAATGGCAAGTTACTTCAATAGGCAAAGTTTCATCAGTTTTTGTTATGTATTTTTTTTTTAAGCAATGAACAAAATTTGAAGTAAGTCTATAGCTAGAAAATTGACTTCTGTAAGCGATTTGGAATATAATTCATCTTAAACATTATTTTTAAACTTAACATTCAATCTTTTTTTTTTCTAGATAGAAAAATTTGGTATCCCTATAGCTTGGCATGCTGCTGAATATGTTTCATTGTTGCTTGAATCTGACGAGTTGAGGTTTGCTTCATTGTGTGTCACCTTCTCTCAGAACAATTTTACATTAGAAAATGGAATTCAGATAGTGAGAATTCAAAGTGAGTTTTTAAAATGTAATTGTAATATATAAATTGATATGTGTTGTTTCTCGAATTTTAGCTGATTCTCTAGTTTCGGATTTGTTTTAGAGTTCTAGTAAATTTTTAATGTTATGATATAAGGTTTGTTTGTTTGTTAGAGCTTAGAGGCGTAAAACCCTTGGGTCATCTACGCCTATAGGTGACTACATTTGTAGATATAAGATTTTGTTTTCTTTTTGTAGTAATAAAATGCTTGTAAGAGTTTTCTTATTAATTTTAAATCTTTATTTTACAACACCATATATATAATTTTTATTTTGTTTTAATTATTCTTTATGCTTATATTATTTTTAACTTTAGTCTAAAATTTTACCTATGTAACTGATATAATTGTATTCCATCCTGTTTGTTCATTGTAGAGCATGATTATGAGAACAATATACAGTCGACCCCGTTTTAGGGTCTGGCAACACATTTCCGCACCGGATCCGCACCGCAGCATTAATATAGGTTATGTTCAGAATATTTTTATATTCATATATTTTTAATTTAACTTACATATTACCTTTAGTTATGCCTAAAGGTCAGGCTACACATGTCAGACACAGGCCACTTTAGGCATAACTAAAGGTAATATGTAAGTTAAATTAAAAATATTCTGAACATAACCTATATTAATGCTGCGGTGCGGATCCGGTGCGGACATGTGTGGCCAGACCCTTATTGGGACATAAAGGGAAAATTTGTTTTGTTCCAATTAGGCGGAGGACCCAATAAATCGGAGACCATGAATCCACGTGTAAATGCAAATAAAAAATGCCTAAATACGCCTAATCACTGGGCTACCGTACATGTCTGATAATTGATGCCATACATTAGACATATTTGGGGGAAAACCCAGTTAATAGGTGCATTATGTGTACCTATTCTTGTCTATTAATTTAAAGATGGGCTCAAAATAATACAATTAATTTAACTCTTAAAATACATTTTTATTAAATAGATCTTTTAATATAAGAAATATACAAGATGAAACAAATTAAAATAACTAGATATTTATGTAAAATATATATTATACTGATAAAGACGAAATAAGAAATGAATCAGAACATGTTTTTACGTCAATTTTTTTATCAGGTAAGAATCAAGTGTGCATTGTCACACTCATTGTAAACTACGATCAATATAATTAGCGCACTTCTTGAGGACGCCTAAGGACTTTCTTCATTTCCTCTTTTGTGAAAAAAAAAAAAACGGTTAACCTCTTTGATACAGTTTCTTGCTTCTGATTGAGAAATAGGCGTGGTCTCAGATACTTAAGGTATTCGATTGACACCGGGTTTCATATTTTTTCATATTAAGTTCCAGAAAGTTTTGTCCCAATAAAGCGGTGATATTTTACCTATATTTGATTCTGTTTTAATAAAAAACGGCTCAATTAAGCAGTGGTCCCAATTAAACAGAGTCGACTGTAGTCTCAAAACGTCTCCCTAATATAATTGTTTTATTACTAACTGAACCTCAGGAACCCTATTTTAACGCACATACATATTATTTAAACCTGTTTCTTGTCTTGATGATGTTAAAATTCTCATTTTAATTTTTAAATATATATTTCAACTGCTATTATTTAAAGTTTACTAAATTATTTGTTGTTTCTTATAGGTGTAGATGTTATTGGAACGCCCTATAAAATCTTAAATGTCGGAACTGTCCCTGAAACATACGCTCCACTAGGGCCATGTAAGATAATACATATATTTTTTAATATTTATTAATTTCATTTATATCAGTAATTTATTAAAATTCCATTGCTATGTTTTTGTTCCTGATCAAGTTTTTTCTGTCTATGATAATTTATTATTTTTTTTGTTGCATATTGTACCTTTCTTTCAGGGTTTTAGTGATTTAAAGACTTTCCTGTTAAAATTATCATTGTTTATTTGATATTTTCTTAAAAATTTTCTTTGAAATGATTGAAAAATCAATGAGTGAAAGTGAAATCGAATCAATCTGTAAAGCTGTTAAAAAAAATAAAAAAACATTAAAATATTTTAGGATCTTTTTAAACCTATTTACTCGTATATAATTTAAACTAAATAAATGTAAATATTATTTATATTTATAAAGCAGATTTAAACAAATTAAATGAAAATGAATTATTAATATACTTTAAAAGGTTATTTTTATGATTATATTAGGGGAGAGCGGGGTTGGTTGGCAACAGTTTTCGCTTTTGTTATTGTTGTCGTTCTTATTAATATAATCCCAATAGGACTGATACCACTGTAAACCCTAAATATTAGAGTACTTCAAGTATTTTTTTCAACACATAATATTTAACACTATGATCATAGAAAATTTAAGAATCCGTCAAGCCAGAGTATGCCAATTAACCCTCGTGTGGGGCAGGTTGGCCTAGAAGGTGTTGTTGTTTGGCCATTTCATTTAAGTACTGCCTGACGCATATTATTGTTATTAAAAGCTGCAGTATATTTTATAATAATTTTGATTGGTTTTTAACAGCTATTAAGGGAAAATAGAACGACAATTGCCTGCGTTTTACCATACGGCTGCATTTATTTCAATTGAACAAAATTACATAACATTTCAAACAGCAGAAATTAGGAAAAGGCTTAGAAGCATCATTGCGTTAGAACAATGTAAACAAATTTTTCATAAAACAAAACGAATTCAACTCATCTTTAAAAACTTTAGGTAGGATAAAAATTCTCTGGCCCTTCAATCGTTTCATGAGAAAGTGTCTGCGGTGCACTAGTTTCATTTTCATGGTAGTCAGGTATGGCTGTTTCATCAATAAGCTTCGATTGAGGGTGAAGGTGATGTTTAATGTCATTATCTTTTTCGTTGTTCCTAAAGATTCCATTTAAGTTTAGACTGTCAACACTTTTTGCCAAGGAAATATTGCTCTCCTCCTCCTCGCTACAACTAAAGACAAGTGGTAGTTTCACCTTTGTTTATGTTTACCTTACTTTTGACTTGCTACTGCGCCAACAAACCCCAGTTGAAGATAGCCAACTAACCCCACAGGAGAAATCATATGAAAGATGGCTGGCAGGACAAGGGAGAACAACCAAACAAGAAACTAGTTAGTTGAAAGGTTAGATTTTTCAAAGGAGTTTGGGGCTATGTGAACAGAATCGGAGTCAAATGATTTGCCATGCCTTAAAACCAAATTTACTGAAAATATAAAAATTTACTTAAATGTTTTAAAATAAATCAATGAAACACACACTTCTCTACATTGTTAGCATCAGACTGAAACTTCAGGACAAGACTCCCGAGGTCGAGCAGGTCACATGGTACGATTGTGGCACCTTCACAACAGGTTTGACAGAAATTATAAGCCAAAGGCCAACCTACCCCCTATGCCAACCAACTCGCTCTCCCCTACTTTCTATTTTTCAATTTATAACTACTCTTTAAGATAACTTTATTTTGAGATTACGATTTGGTTTTAATTATTTTATAATTTGCTCAGGTTTGAACAGGCACCAGCGTAAGGAAAGCTTCATGTCTCGCTGGAGAGCTCACATTTCGATGCTGTGTACCTTTTGCGAAGCTGTAACTCAGGTTAAAGAAACTCAGCAGGAGATTTCTGTTCGGCATCCCGGATCTGGCGTAGGGTAATCTAACTGTTTCTTATTATAACTACGATGAAAAATTATTAAAGGCTTAATGCTAACATATTATTTCAATTTGTTAATAGTAAAAATTTTAAGGCTATTAAAATACTTATCTATTGTAGCCAGATTCTTGGGCATAGATTGTAGATTAATTATAATTAATCAGTGTTATATGCAATGTATATAAATTATCTATTTGGCTAACACTATGGGTTAGATTGCTAAACTTAGTGTTAGGTTGCTGTTGTTTGTCTGTTATGGCTTAGAGGCGTAAAACCCTTAGGTCATCAACGCCTGTTAGTTGCTGCTTTTATATATATTCTATGCTTATATCGTAACCTCCAGACATGAAATAAAGTAGGGGCCAGTCTGGGCTATCCCATGAAGCATGTAAGGGATCAATTCCCCCTCCTTAATTTTTGGAAAAAAATATTGTAATAAAGTTAATCAATTTTGTATGATCCCATTTAAAATATTATATATTGACCTACTTTTATTTTCAGGAAACATTGATTCATTTATTTATTTATTTATTTTTAACTTTGACGCACTTTAGGGTTCTTTTTGGGTTTTACTGTGTTTTCATTATAGTTAATTGAAGTATGGATATGTAAAAGGGTATAAGTGCCAAAAACATAAAAAAAAAATTTGTTGCCACAGTGTTACATGTACCAAAGTCATACTTCAGAAATGGGTGTAAGTAATTTTTTGTTGTTAGAAAGTACTTCATTGAACGTTTGAAAGATGGCATGAGTGTAAGCGTCGAACATAGTTCACCCTAGAGGGTAAAATTCAAATGATTCTCGAAAATTTTCTCTAAGGCACTTATACCTTTTTGCTTCTATTATGACTTTAATATTCGATAGCAAGTGCATGATTGGATTTACTTATGGAGTTTTTTTGTTATAAGGGCCAATATTTGGTTTTTGAGGGAAGTTAAAATAATTATTTTTGAATTATAACAGAAATCAAACATAAAAGGTATTTAGGAATTAATTCAAGCCTGGAAAGGGTTACAATTGGCTTGGAAATCGTTACAATTGTTGTGGAAAAGGTTGGATTGGAAATGCTATAAAAAAAAAAAAAAGATATAGTTTTATTTTTTTTAAATCTATTATTTATATAAAATAAATTTGATGTCTTTTTAGATATTTTATTTAAAAGAAATTGGACTATAGTGAAATAATTTATGTTCATCCTTCATTAATTCGGACATTACCCCCACCACTGTTCATATTCAGTCATTGTTATAGAGGCTAGTAGTGTTACTCCTTAGTGTGCTCTGGATTGGTTAGATGCTTTTATAGCTTCAGTTATTATTTAATATATAGTTATTATTTATTTTAAAAATGCAAATATTTATTTTTATTTTTTTTATTCTTTATAATAAAAGCTTAATTTATTCAATAATTCATTATTTGTTTTTATTGACATAAATACATTGTTTGGTTGGACATAAATATCCTTTCGTTATCTATAAAACGTTTTATATACTGATATTGCAAACTAAATTTGAAAGCTGATTAACTATGGCTATTTTTATTCTGTCTAAAATTATAAATACAAATAAAAATCTAAATAAAGAAAATTTTAAAATTAAGAAAAATGAGTAACTAAATTAAATTTAAGCAATTTATTTTAACCCTTTGCACCTGAACAGCGCCTCTCAGGCGTCATCCTCTTCATTACTGCAACTCAAACGGCGCCATTACTATTTATGGTAATATTGTACCTTAAATTGTGCACGCGTTGTAAATTTTTTTACTAGGTGTGAGATTTTTCCGGTTTATATAGATGGTGGACACATAGATCCTACAGGGCAGAAAATAAATTTTGATATCAATATAAAATTATAAAAAAAATATATATAAACTTAAATTTTTTTTTTAAATAATATAAAATTATAAAAGAAGTATAGGGTAAACCGTACAGTTATTGGCACCCGTAAGGCTACATTTCTGTTGTTAAATTTAAAAAAATACTTTTTATAAAGGGATCAAATAGAAATTTCCAATCGCTCCTCATTATCTATCCCCATAAAGACTCAAGAGGTTTTTTTGGGTCAAAAGTTCAATAGTTTTACAATATGGCAATATTTATTGTTAAAAGTGCCAAATCTAGTTAGTGGCACCCTGTGGATTTAATTGTGATATCTTCCCTTTTATATAGGGCCTTTTATCATAGATGACTTAGAGAACCCTTCAAACATTAGACTCATATATATATCTTGTAACAAAATTAGGACTTGTTTACCTATTTCTTTAAGTTAAAGTTTGGGGTGCCAATATCTGTACCGAGTGCCAATAACAAGTATAGTTTACCCTAATATTAAAAAAATTTTTTTTTGAAATTAATATAAAATTATAACAAATATATTTATTTTTTTTTTAACTATTTGTTCTTGAAGGTTCACAAATACATAAAACCCGAATTTCATTACAATTCCTTACTTAGTTCTAAAATTTACTTAATTTAATCATTATTGTGGATAACCACCCTTGTTTTTAAATTACTTTAAATAATTTATTTTTGAAGAGAAAAGATTTGGCTCCCCGGGAATCAAACCCAGGTCTTCTGCATGACATGCGCGGTATGCTAATCATTGCACCACGGAGTCGCTTCCAAACGGCGCCAAATCCTTCCTCTTCACTGACACCTCTCCCATGATCTCGCAAGTTTTGCGAGTATTTACGGGAGGTGGACAATTTTTGTCCAATTTTGGGCATTTTTCATCAATTTTTAAATTATTTTATATTATTTTTTTTCGGTTTATTAACGCAAAACTTGTGAGATCGTGGGAGAGGTGTCAGTGAAGAGGAAGGATTTGGCGCCGTTTGGAAGCGACTCCGTGGTGCAATGGTTAGCATACTTGGCATGTCATGCAGAAGACCCGGGTTCGATTCCCGGCAGAGCCAAATCTTTTCTCTTCAAAAATAAATTATTTAAAATAAAATTTTACTGTATAATATTACGTTTTCGCGAATAAGTTGCGTCGAATTGCCGGTAGGTAATGGTCCCAAGTGCAAAGGATTAAAAAGTCAATGTTTTAAAATAGAAATATGTCAAATTTGATGCGATACCACATCACGATTCTTCTTCCAAAAGTATAATATTGATATTTCTTGTTAATTTTGTTATTTAACTGGATTGTAATTTTTTTACAGGGCTGTCAAGTTGGTGCCTCATAATTATGAGGTCCGACAGAGCGCCGCTGGCAGCAACAATTCCCTCCAAAACAGCAGTAGCATCGTAGAAGAGATATTAGACGGAGACCACAACTCTGTCATAACGGAGAGCCCGATACCTTCGAGCATTCCCTCTCTTTCCAGAATGAGTACAACAGACGTCGGATCAACGACGCCGGTATCAACTAGGTGATGAGAATTGCAATTTTTAGTATATAAATATATTGTCATCAAGGGTAATAATTTCTAATTATATCAACTAACAAATGGATATCGCAATTGATGAATATATTATTATATGATGTAGCAATAAGAAAGAAAATCATAGAAACTCTATTGTTACTTTTAACAAAGCAAACTAACCTAGCAGTCGCTTTAACTTTTCTTTGTAATATAGTTTTGTTTAAAATTCGCTGAGACCTGGTCGCCAATCCTGGCTATTGTTTCTAGTCATGCGCTTAGTTGAGTATTTTTTTAAGATAAAAAATTGTGTTTTTATTTCACAAATAAATTTTTTTCGATTGAAAATCTTTTTTTTTTCCAATTGATACCTTTTTTTCGATTATCTCAATGATTTTGATTAAATTTGTTATGTTTAACCCTTTAACCGCTAAGCACTCGGAACGAGAGTTGCACTGAGACGCTGAGCGGGTCTGCAGGCATTTCACTCCCCACGCTAAGCCCTTCAGGCCACTCTTCGCCGCTGACTGCTTTAACTTCTTCAACTCCTCATAACCTTCACCGACTCTTTATTAATTTTTTATGATTCTATAATACCTTTATCATTATTTCAATAAATTAAAATGCCAGATTACTGATTGCAATAAGAGATTAAGTGATATAAAAAAGTAATAAGGAACAATAATATAATAATGCTAATACTTTATAAACATTTTTTTAAATTAATTAATTTTTAACAAGTAATATTTTTTTAATTAATAAATAATAAATAATAGCGAAATAAAACAGTGAATATCACCAAAAAAACTATCACTCAGAGCGTCTAGAATTGGAATAAATAATGGCAAAATATGTCCTTCAGACCCTTGATGGTATTCGAGGGAGGGATAAGGGAGAGAAAAGTAGCAGGTAAAAAGGGGTGAGCCGGGCTTCCCCGAATGGCCGACCCAGATGATAGGCAGTTACAATATTTCCGCCGACATAAATATTTCCGCAATAGAGATACTACTGTAGCCTAGCGGCCGCTAGATCTATTTATTAAGCCTCCGTGGAACCGGTAGGATGTGCCTCAGTCACGAAAACCTATCCCTTGTGAAACTGAGGACGGTAAATAAGTGAAGAACCAATTGCGAGATATCTCGTCATTAGCGTGTGGGGACCGACAACCTTTGACGAGTTATCTCGTCATTAGCCTGTGGGGACCGACAGCCTTTGACGAGTTATCTCGTCATTAGCCTGTGGGGACCGACAGCCTTTGACGAGTTATCTCGTCATTAGCCTGTGGGGACCGACAGCCTTTGACGAGTTATCTCGTGTGGGGAAAATCAATTCTTCTTTAATAACAGGTAAGCTTTATCTTTATTAAATTTTTAAAATTTAATAAATTATTAAAATCATTATTAAAATGTTGTAAGAGGGTTTAAATGGGGAAGGGGCCTGTTTTGTTTTTCTATAAAGTACCTTTGTATTTGTTTATATGGAGAAATTATCTGTCTCTCGTTTCGCCTAAAAATAAGAAATTGCTAAATATGAAATATCAAAAAAAATCGGGTAAACCTATACAGGAGAAAAAAAGAAAAATATTCCCTCAACTCATAAAAATATTGAGCCAACGCATGCGGAGTAAGCCTTTAATGACAGAACATTGTTTATAATTAAAGCCGTTCTGTTTATTTAATGGAAATGATTTGTTTCATGGTAAATAAATGAAATTTTCAACAATTACATAGAAAATTATAAAATCAGACGACTTGGATTACTATGCTTGCATTGCCGAATTATCACTAGTAGGAACTTTTATTTAATAATAAAAAAAATTAATGTACTTTAGAGACCAAATAAAAACTAAAATAAGAAACGAATTTGGAAAAATATGTGACTTTGAGAAATGGCAATTAAAAAAACGCGTCAATTTCTAATGTAAGTAAGTTGGTAAGTGAAAGTTGTATGTTGCACGCATTACACCAGATTTTTTTCTTACATGACTTTATTCTTCACTTCATTGTTGAAGTTCTGTTTAATTTTTAATTTTTACCATTAAATTTTTAACTTATAAGTGCACTATCTAATCATAAATATAATCTATATACCGGAAGATCTAAATTATGTAAATGATAGAATGGTGAAATACTTCTTCCAAAATTCTTTATTTAAAAATTAAAACGATTACATTAATTTGCCAACGTTTCGGACTATTCGTCCCTCTTCAGGGCAAATTTCTTCTGTAAGATCTAGTATTCTTTACCTGACAATATCTGGTGGCTTGGTCCATCTATTTCTATATTACAGCTTATATTCCATTACATTGTAAATTGGTCAATTTTATATAAAAAATATTGTTCTCATGTCTTACACTTTTTTCTGCCACCTACATTTACTTCACTTTTATTAATGTAATCGTTTTAATTTTTAAAGAAAAGAATATTGGAAGAAGTATTTCACCATTCTATCATTAACTTATAAGTGCTTTTAAGCGTTAAATTTGAGCAAGAAATCTATGGATTTGAAAGAGAAATAAAAATCTTACATTACAGACAGAGTTTGATCTATTGTAAGTCCTGAATTTGG
Source organism: Aelia acuminata (assembly GCA_911387785.2). Classification (NCBI taxonomy): domain Eukaryota; kingdom Metazoa; phylum Arthropoda; class Insecta; order Hemiptera; family Pentatomidae; genus Aelia; species Aelia acuminata. Next base: position 6,907,377 of record OU426982.1, on the reverse strand, counting down.
TAGTCTTTAGCCAATTATGCAGCTTTATTCATCTTATTACTTGGCCAAACTGTTGGTCATTGTTAATTCTTCTTGGAGGTGACCTTGTCAGAAATTTTTTTATCAAAATCTTAAAAAATTTGCACGGGGGACTGTCTGGCATGCATGAGATGAGGTTGAAGAGACTAATGCTTCATTAGATTTATCTTCGGTGTCCCCAGGCGCTCCCACGTCTCCAGTTGCTATGCTGAATTGAAGTGGCTCTACCCAGTTTTTCGACCGCAATACTTCCTAGGTGTATATCTTCTCCGAACATTCAGAACCAAGAAGCCTCCTTATATCCTCAATTTGCTCAAACCCTGCTCCTCTATACATTCCCTAAACATCAGATCTCATACCTCTAACCTGTATATTCCTTTCTACCGAACTGCCTCCTTTACAAAATCCTTTATCAGTGCTGCCACCTTCTGGAATTCCTTACCTGTCTCCATCCGTAAAACTTCAGCCCTCACTTCCTTTAAAACCCAACTATTTCGCAACCTCCTTAATCTTCAGTAAATATGTAAAATGGTGAAACCAACATAGAATATTTATTTATGATTTATTTGATATATTATTGTTTTCAAGCTCAAAAGCTGATCAAATTTTTTTTTCTCGTTATCCAAATGTTTTTTTTGTTTTGTTTTTTAATATTTTTGTGTCAGTGTTTTCTCTTTTAAGTTTACTTATATCTTAATTCTTAATATTTTTGAAAATTATTTTCTCTCTTTCTTTCAAACAATTGTCTCTTTAAAATGCCATTTTAAGATATTTGTAATCTTTGAAGTATTAGGGAAGAAGTAGCAATGGTAACAATAAAAAAATTAAACAGGGTGGTCTCGATAACACGAAACCCCTGGTAATACGAACTTTTCTTACTTCTTTTTATCTGGCATCACGACCCACTTGATGAGTCATCGCCTGCTCCAATAAGGATTGCCAGTCCTCTCTATTGCGTGCCACTGCCTTCTAATTTCTTAGACCAAGCAGTTTTCTGGAGTCGGTAGCCACACAATCCTCCCAGCAAAGCTTGGGACTTCCTACTTGCCTTGTTCCATATACTTGTTCCGACATATTTTTATAGGGATCTCGCCCTGGTTCATCCTCATGACATGCCCAGCCCAGCGGAGTTGTGCAAATTTGATGTATGTGACGACATTAACATCTTTATAGATACCACTTAATTCTGCATTTGTTCTCCTCCAGGATCCCTGCTCACACACCCCTCCATATATCCTGCGGAGTACTTTCCTTTCAAATCTCAGGAGGGCTTCTTCTTGATCTTTCGTCATTATCCAGCATTCTGAACTGTACGTCAGTACAGGTCTAATAAGCGTCTTGTAGATTCTAGTTTTAGATGCTTTAGACAATATGCTGCTCCTTATGTGCTTTGGAGCGCAAAGTATGTGCGGTTCGCAGAAAGAATGCGCCGCTCTATTTCCTCTTGTGTATTATTTTGGTGGTTCACTTGGGATCCTAAGTAGATAAATGACTTTACCCTTTCGATTCGGCGTGAACCTAGCGTAACATATGTATCTGCACCTTCCTCTGGAGGTTGGGTGTACATGTATTTCGTTTTATCAAAATTTATCCTTAGTCCCCGGCATCTCGCTGAGTTTTCTAGTGCCTCAAAAGCCTCCTTCACAGCTTTAAAGGGATCTTACGGCAATGTCCAGGTCATCCGCTAATCCTAAAACTTGCGTTGCTTATGAAGAAATGACATAAAGGCATTTAATACTTGTTTGAAGTGGGCGAAGGGATGCAACGTGAGGCTACCAATGTTGGCGACCGAAGTATGGTACTTCAAGCATTTGCGAGATCAGGCGTTTTATTTAGCAATAAAATCAGAGACAGGACGTAAGCTATATGAATATTTTCAAAAATTATTGTTTTGTTTGAAATGCCTATGGATTTAACTAATAATGCATTGTGCAATTTTCCCATTACTTTAATTTGAACCTTATATAATCTGAACATTTTGTTAGTCTGAACAGGTCAAGCAATTTACCGCCCTGTATATAAAAAAAACCAGAGTTGCCAAGAACTGTAGTCTAGTTCTTGACAACCTTGCTAGACAAAATTAAGTGCGGATCGGGTGACAAAACAAGCTCTGAGGTACCGCAAATGAAAAAGCAGATGAGCTTGCCAGGATAGGCTCAGTGAATATTCCCATGACCCCTGAGTGAGCCAAAATGTAAATTATCAGCACTAACTATACCATAGGAAGAATTGGAAAACTTTATGATTCATTGACAAAACAGTTTGAAAGGACAGGAAACGTCACTCCAATGTTCCTTCTGTCAAAAGAAGCAGTATCGTGCTAAATCTTGACATGATTACTATCGATAATACAAAGCGATCTACACAGGTACTGTAAACTTGGATGTCGCATGTTCAAGCTCAGACAAGCGGAATCAGCCTTGCGTAGATTCTTTGGCACTCAAGATGAAACAGATTTTCAGATTATTTATTTGTGTGACCAGTAAACTGTTCCAAGGTAGGGGGAGAGCGGGGTTGGTTGGCATTGGGGGTAGGTTGGCCTTTGGCTTATAATTTCCTTAACACCTGTTGTGAACGCGCTACAACCGTACCATGTAACCCGCTATACCACGGGAGTCTTGTCCTGAGGTTTCAGTCTGATGTTAACAGTGTAGAGAAGTGTGTGCTTCATTCATTGATTTTGTAACATTTAAGTAAATTTTTATATTTTCAGTAAATTTGGTTTTAAGGCATGACAAAACTGTTGACTCCGATTCTGTTCATACAGCCCCAAACTCCTTTGAAAAACCTAACCTTTCTACTAACCAGTTTCTTGTTTGGTTGTTCTCCCCTGTCCTGGCAGCCATCTTTCATATAATGTCTCCTGTGGGGTTTGTTGGCTATCTTCAACTGGGGTTTGTTGGCGCAGTAGCAAGTCACAAAAGTAAGGTAAACAGTTAGTTCTAGCAAGGAGGAGGAGAGCAATATTGCCTATGCAAAAAGTGACGACAGTCTAAACTTAAACGGAATCTTTAGGAACAGCGAAAGAGATAATGACATTAAAGATCACCTTCAGCCGCAAACTGTTGCCAACCAACCCCGCCCTCCCCTATAGAATGTTTGACTAGGACAGTATGCATGACCCAAACTCAACTAGCCTTCTAAAATTTGCTGAAGTCGAGGTGCATAGTGCGACATAGAAGAAATAAAATTAGCCTGAAAATTTCCGAGTGAAGGCGATCTCAACGTTCTCACAGAGAATTATTTCTCCCATTTACTCTCTGCATGAAATTTCTGAGATGTAAGTTTAATTGCAATTTGTTTTTGTAAAAAAAAAAAATAAAAATAAAAATGTCCTTAAAAAGAGAGCCAGAAGGACAAAAAAACTCATTTTTGCCAAAATGGTCAGTTACATCATTGATTTATAACATTTTAATTATTTTTTGTATTATCACACTACAACATGAGGTTATAAACCCTTTTTGTCCCAGAGACGTGTTTACCCATCATTAATAATCCAACTTTTGCTTGCCCAACACTCACTGAATACTAAATGTTCTTGGAACACCTTTCAATATATCCTACAGCATTTTAATTTTGTTTCAAACGCAGTCTGGTGAAGTGATATAAAACCTGTACTACCATAACCCATTAACCCTTTCAAGGTAGACGTTCATGGCTGCAGACGATATATATCTCGCAATAAAAAGTCAGTCCCCACAAGCTAACGACGAGATAACTCGTCGTGAGCCGCTGGCCACCAGTAGCTAAATATGATATATCTCACAATCGGTTTTTCACTTATTTAACATCCTCAGATTCACACGAGATAACTTGTCGTGACTGAGGCACAGCCTAGCTGATCCATGGAGACTTAATAAGTACATCTAGCGGCTGCTAGGCTGCAGGGGTTTCTCTATTGGCGGAAATATTTGTTTCAGGTTGCTGCCTATTATCTGGGTCTTCCGTTCCCTTATCCCTTCCCCGGCTACCGTCAGGGGTCTTAAAGGACATATTTACCATTATTCATTTCGAGTTCTAGACGCTCTGAGCGATAGTCCTCTGTGTTTTTTTTTGGTGATATTTTCTGCTTTATTTCGCACTCACGTAATCTGCTATTGCAATCGATAGCATTTTAATTTATTGAAATAATTATATAGTTATAGAATCATAAAAAATAAATAAAAGATTAAGAAATAGTCGGAGAAGGTTATGAGGAATTGATGGCGGCAGGCAGTGGCGGAGAATGGCCTGTTCACCTTAGCTTGGGGAGTGTAAAAGCTGGTAGACCCGCTTAGCTTCTCAGTGCAACTTTCGTTCCGAATGCTTAGCTGTTAAAGGGTTAAGTGTCCTGGGTTCAGTAGTATGTAAGGAAGTACTGTTTCTTGGTAAGAAGTCGTGCAATGAGGTGATTTGACCATGATTACGCTCAACTACCAGGTTTTCACCCCTCAATTTTTCAGTTGAGGGTACCCACTTTTTAGAGGATGTGAAAGAATATTAAAGATATCCTGCCATGCAGAGCAGCTCAGTGCCTTACCCGCTCCCTGAAGTGACATAAAATTTTTTTAAAATACAAACATTCTTTTGTCGACATATTTATCTCAAAATGGATATTTTTTATGGGCAGTAAAAGAAAACTAGATAATAACAAAGTAACATATTGCTGTCATTGAGTCGCTCGACAGAGATGAGTTTTTGTTTTTATAATTGAAGCTTGGAAATGCATAAGGGTATAAGGGCCAACAAAATAAAAAAAGCTTTTTATTTTTGCCAAATTCTTATATGTGCTAAAGCCATTCTTCAGCAATGGGTATAATTATTTTTTTGTTGTTAGGAAGTAGTTCATTGAATGTATAAAAGATGGTATCGGTGTAAGCGCCGAACATAGTTCACCCTAGAGGGTATTAAGTCATGTCATTTCTGGAAAAATTTCTAAGGCAGTTATACCCTTATGCATTTCCACGCTTCAATTGTAGAAAGTTTGTAGGAAGAGACTATTTAATTATTAATGCTTTGGTAATATGTTGTTCGATTTATGCTTTTGCAAGTACATACCTTTTCTAATAGAGTTTACGTATTTAGTGAATGAATTAATAACATTCCAAATATCTCTATTACCTAAAATCTTTGAAGTGACAACAGTTTGAATTTCATAAAGAAGTTTATAATTTAAGTCTTTAATAAATGATGCTTCAATAAGTTGGAGTTTATGGGCCATCTCCACAATAATTTAATAAACAAGTTTGTAGGAAGAGACTATTTAATTTAGTGAATGAATTAATAACATTCCAAATATCTCTATTACCTTCCTCGTATGTATCACCCTTGCACAATATTTTAAATTAAGTATTATAAATAAATAATTAATTTAGGGGAAAGCCTCAAGAAAATCGGAGTCGGAGGGACTGCAATTAAAGATCGGTGTGTTAAAGAAAATAATTCAAACCATAATACTATCTATGATTTATTAAAATCATATACTCTTTTTTGTGCTTGGAAAATTTACATGTTATGATAACTACACACATTATGCAAGGTGAAAAAGGGGAAAAAACAAACATAAATTTATCGTCTCTGGTTAATGCAACATTTCGTTGTCCCAGGTCCTATCAAGGTCACATTAACAAGGTTTTACTGTAATTTTCTTTATTATTATTGACCAATTGATAAAAATATTAAATTTATATTTAATAATATTGGACTATCAAACTATCATATTGATCCGACAATACTGTTGTGGTTTGATGTTTGCTAAGGACTGGCTGAAGCACTTCTCCAATACATTACAGGAGATTAGGAGGAGGAGGGGAGAGAAGAGAAATTAATCCAGTCTTCTGTGCTGTAGTAAATTATTTTAAAAAAAAATAAATAAATTTCTGAAGGAATTTACTTATCATTGGGGAAATCCTACTGTTCATATACTCCAACTTTATTCATTTTATTATTTTCTATCAGTATAAAATATATAATCCTGTTATTATTGTTAAGTTTGGTATAATTGTTAGGCTACCTTTCCTTTATAATTATTAAATTTTAAATTTCTTTTAAAAATTATTATGTCTTTGTAAATTATTTCTTTTAATTTAAGGATTTTAATAAACTTTGTTGGTACAGGTTGGCGGCTGATTCCGCTACTACTTCATTGTCTTCTCTGAGGTCGTTGCCATCAACTCCGAGAAGAACCATTACCACCAATTCATCGTTGGACCGAACCAAACCTCCCACCATCATCATATTTTCCGATAGTCCATCTGCAGCTGACAGCGTCAAAGTAGCGCTCGAGACAGCTCTTACGAGAGACATGTAATATTTTCTAGTTATATTAATTCTTATTAATTATTACTTTTATACAATTTAACCGTCATTAATTAAATCTCTATATAAATATATATATATTAAACGACAATTTCGCCATTTAAACCCCTTAGGGGTTATATTTTTGAAATTCCTTTCTTAGTGGTTACCTACATAGTGTTTAAAATCTAAATTCCGAATTTCATGTTTCTATCATTAGTAGTTTTTCTCTGCGTTGATTCTGTCAGTCAGGACAAAGCCTCTTATATATATATATATATATATATATAAGTTAGTGTTTGGTTTGTTCAGAATGAATATTTGTCAAAGAAAAGTTAAGATGAAACTAATACAGAATGAAATAAGCTGGTTTTATTAATAAATACAGCAAGAATCATTTACAACCAACGTATAACCTACTTAATCGTAATTCTTATCTAATAACACATGTTTTTATTAGTGAAAAAGAAACGTTAAATTAAATACCTACGTACTCCTGTCTTAACTCCCCCCTTCCAGTTTACGAACATTCTTCGTAAACTCCTACAGGTCTGTTTTATTATACAGGAGTGAGAAAGATCTGTACTTAAGCTATAATAAATACAATTAAAAAAAATACAATAATTAGGAAATAGAAAAAGAAAAAAACAAAAAGTGGTTTATGTCGAACCCCAAAATAAAAATTCTAAGCTAAATAAACAAAACTAAGTAATAAGGAAAAATAAAATGGTTCATCCTCTATCTATAAAAAGTTCCGTAATCCATTGAAGAGATCACTCTGGGCAACTATGGCTTCTCTATTGGAACCTTTAATTGTTCGATGTGCACTGTTCTCCGTTTCTTGGGTTCTTTCATACTCTCAATAGTCACGACGTTATGCTCGCGGATGGAGACCACCCTGAATGGCCCTTCGTACCTCACCAACTCCTTGCCCCTATTAGACACCTTTCTCCTATATACTACCGTACCAATTTTAACATCGCCCATTACATCCCGGACCCTCAAATTTTCTTTCGCTACCCTTTTGCTCTTTTCCAGGTCCATTTTCTCCCCAACCTTTCCCCATAACTTAATCAACCCTGCCCTATTATTGATTACGCGTTTAGACAGTTCTTCATTTATTGTCGTGGCCATAATATCTCTACAGCGAACTCGGAGTCCAAAAAGAATCTCGAAAGGCGTAAACCCTGTTGCTGAGTGAATTGAATGGTTATACGCCGCGACTGCCTTTGCCATTGCTATATCTGGCTTCAGCCCTTTTTCCACCTGGTATACCCGAAGGTGATCGCTTAGCGTGCTGTGAAGCCGCTCTATACTCCCCCTACTCTTCGGATGTCCTGGGGTGTTAAGGTGCCAATCGATCTCCAAGGCCTTTGCCTCTTCCCTTATACTGGCATTATCAAATTCCCTACCCCTGTCAGATGTAATACGGTCTGGAACACCATAGAACTGGTACCAGGTCCGTAAAGCCACTAACACTGCTTCCGATGAACGTTCTTTTACCTGGTATGCCATAGCCACTTTGCTGAAAAGATCAATTATGGTGACCCACTTGTATCTTCTCCAGGTGAACGTATCAATCTGTAGATCAGTCAATGGCACTGAACCTGTGGGTGTTTTTTCTTGTATTGCTTTGGGGGGATGTCTGTCGTATTTGGTCTGTAAACATATCTCACAGTCTCTAATGACCTCTTTAATCGTTTTTTCCATACCTTGCCAAAAATATTTCCGTTTTAGCGCCTTTAACGTTTCATTTATTCCGCGGTGATTGGTCTTGCCTTGATGATATGCATGTGTAACCTCCAGCTGTAGTTCTGTATCCTTGAGCGTTTCTACCATTAGGCTGCACCGTACAAATGATCGGTCAACACCGATTTTTTTCGACTTCCAAAGCCGTTTGATTTTCTCCCAAACCGTTTTATTCCCCACGTAGATATAATGGGTTTTCCCCGCCGTCGAGACGTCCATGAGTGTACTGCAAATGAGGTCCTCCGTCACCCCTGGTTCCGACCATACCGTGATGATTTGAGACTTTCCATACCTATCTCGCTCAATCTTCATCGGTCCCAAGGCCCAGGTCGTCCAAATAATTTGCCGTGGCTTATCATTGATGATCTCCATCGACTCTTCCATATCAAGTGGTCTATCTTCGCTAAGGCTGCTTTCTTCTGTTGTTCCCTCTTCATCATCGCTGCTTTTCCCTTTCTCTTCTTCGAGCGCATTCACCATTATTGCTCGAGAAAGCCAGTCTGCCACAACGTTTTCTCTTCCCGGTTTGTACACAATGTCTATGTTGTACTGTTTAAGGAATTCCTTCCATCTGGTGATTCTAGCGGAAGACTCTTTTAATTTACCCACCCACTGAAGGGGCCTATGGTCTGTATGGACCCTAAACTTTCTGCCGTAAACGTATGGCCTGAAATGATCGATGGCCCACACTACCGCTAACAGCTCCCTCTCTAGCGCGCTATATCTAGTTTCGGTGTCTGTAAGGCGCCTGCTGGCGTACGCTATAGGTCGTTCCCCTCCGTCCGAATCCTGTGATAATACGGCCCCCAGCGCATACTCACTCGCGTCCGTTGTTATGGTAAATTGTTTCGAAAAATCGGGAAACGCTAACAGTGGCTCGTCTTGTAGCTTCTCCAAGCACCTCCTGATATTGTTTTCCATCTCGGGCGTAACAACTACTTTTCTTCCTTTCTTGAGTAGGTTATTTAAAGGCACCAGGTACTCAGCCATCTCGGGAACAAATCGCCTATAGTAATTTAGTGACCCCAGTAATCTTCGAATTCCTTTAACATCAGTTGGAATTGCCATCTTCTGTAACGTCAGCACCTTACTCATGTCAGGTTTCACACCTTCTTTTGAGATCGTGTGGCCTAAAAACGTAATTTGCTCTTGTCCCAAAAACGACTTTTCGTTTGACAATTTTAAGCCGAATTGCCTCAAACGTTCAAAAACCATTCGCAAGTGTTCGACGTGTTGCTCCTCTGTTCTACTAAAAACTAACAAGTCATCCATGTACACTTGGCAGACCGATTCATCTATCCCCCGTAGAAACTCATCCATAAGCCGTTGAAACGTAATTGGGGCATTTTTTAGTCCGAACGGCATCCTTGTAAATTCGTAGTGCCCTCTTTCGAAAGTAAATGCTGTCTTCCCTTGGTCCCTTGGGTGCATTTTAATCTGATGATATCCCGCCTTTAGGTCTAGGGTACTAAACACCGTTGCCCCATTTAATCTATCGATGATATCTTCGAACCTAGGAATAGGGTATTTTTCGTCAACCGTGTTCTCATTCAATTTCCTATAGTCTACTACTATCCTATATTTCTCTCGGGTCTCGTCCGCCAGACTCTTTTTCTTTACTGCCCACAATGGACTATTATACGGTGAAGTGCTGTCCACTATGATACCCTGTGCCTTTAAATCCTCTATCTCCTCGCGAATATAATGTCTCAGCGCCTGTGGGTATCTCCTTTCTTTAACATAGGTGACCTTTTCCTGCTTTAGAGGTATCTCATGGACCGTCTTACCAGTTACCCCAAGCCTATCTCCCTCCTTGAAAAATATATCCCTGTATTCCCTTTTCAGAATAAGCCTCCAATCCTCCGCTCTATTAATTGCACCAATTCTCTGCCCATTACCCTTAACACGTTTCTGGCATTTGTATTTCGTTTTACCGATTCGAATTCTCCACCGCCCGCCGTTGTTCTCGATTTGTGCGCCTACTTTCCCCAGTAAGTCGCAACCAATTATTCCCTCATATTCACGAGGCATATTCCCAACTACATGAACTTCCAAATTACTCCCCTTTACACCCCACCTATTCAGCCCTATCACTGTTTCCCCCTCTACTTTACAAGGACCACCCAGGGTGATTAATTTACATTTACATACCTGCGTTTGGAGTTTTCCCTCGCCAACATGCAGCTCCTCCGCAGCTCTTTTGCTTACGATTGTGCTAGAGCTCCCGGTATCCACCAGATATCTTACACCCGCAACTCGAATAATAGGCAGACCGCCATACTCACTCCTCACGCTGCAGTTTACTAGAGTGCGGTCGCCTCTCAGCTGACACCCACCTCAGGCCTCTGCTCGATCCTTCCTTCCGGCTGTTGCAAGTCGATGTCCATTCCTTCGGCCGCTACTTCCTTCTTCACCTCCACTGTTCCCTGGTCCTTCTCTTTCTTCCTCAGATTCGGAAGTCTCTGAAGTTTCCGACGAATCCACCTGTGACCTATTTTTCCTCCATACCTTCTGGGCGTTAACTTCGATTGTCTCTTTTTCTCTCCGTCGGTAAATGTAGGGACACCGTCTGGCGATGTGCCCGGCCATTCCGCATTCAAAGCATTTCGTGCGGGGGCATTGTGCTACTAGATGTCCAACTTTCCCACATCCGTGGCACCTCCGGTCTTCTCGTTTCTCAGTTGGTTTTAATCTCCTCTGGTCCGGCTTCCTCCCTTCCATTGGTATTTTCTCTTTTCGAACGTAATCAGGTCCTTCTCTCTTCCATGCTACTGGTGTGGTTCTTGGCCTTCTGTAGCTTACCCTACTCCAACCGGACTCTTCTAATTCTATCCGGGCCTCCTCATCGCGCGCACTAGAGTCTATCATATCTTGAGCGCATTCGACAAATGAGCGCTCTTTAGGAAAGCTTTCTTTTCTTCCAGTTTCTCGTGCCAATTGGACTTTTAAGATGGTTGATAGGAATGCCATCTTAGATTCTACGTGTGCTGCGCTCTCAGTTTCTCTTAACTTCTCATTAATCTTATTAAATTTAATTAAAAGTACTTCTGCGAATTGCCCGCTGGTCATTCGCGGGTGCTTCACTTCCCGAAACATTTGAAAAATGTCCTCCTCCGGTGTCCATCTACCTCCTCCATACGCTTTCTTCAACCTTTCTTTTACAACCGACCATGGGGTATCTTCATCAGCTTGTATAATGTTGAGTACATTTCTCTTAACCCGGCACACCAAATCCGCTTTAAGCGATTCTGCATCCCTCTGGTCTATCAACTTTTCTGCTCTCTTTGCCTCAATACATGCCATAAGTCGATCACCACCTTTCAAGAAATGATTCAATTCACCTATTTCTCCAGTGAATTTCTCTAAATCAGAGACCGCCTTCCTCAAATCCTGGGAGTTCGCCGCTCGTACTTTCAACCATGCTATAGTATTTGCATGCGCCTCTGCCGATGTATCTTTAGGCACTGAAGGTATCTTTGACACTGCAGATTCTTCTGGCATATCGCACTTTTCAGTTCTCGTGGCTTACAGGAAAAAAAAAGGAGAAAAAAATTTTTTTTCTTAACTCACTTACACTGCTTTCTGCTTCTGATCACTCGATCTCCCGGGTTTCGGCACCAGTTAGTGTTTGGTTTGTTCAGAATGAATATTTGTCAAAGAAAAGTTAAGATGAAACTAATACAGAATGAAATAAGCTGGTTTTATTAATAAATACAGCAAGAATCATTTACAACCAACGTATAACCTACTTAATCGTAATTCTTATCTAATAACACATGTTTTTATTAGTGAAAAAGAAACGTTAAATTAAATACCTACGTACTCCTGTCTTAACTTATACATAAAAAATGTTTCAAAAATATAACCCCTAAGGGGTTTAAATGGCGAAATTGTCGTTTAACTCTAACGGACACCTATTTTTGAATTCATCTAATTTGGATTCATTTTAAAGATCTTGATACGACCCTAGGGGGCATCGAAAACCATGTTTTTTAGCCAAAAAATGAAGCGTTCACGACGAGTAAGCAATTTTTTGTTTCAGAGGTTTTAGTGAACTCCATTGCGCGTCTCCCTCTCTTCTAACGAGCTGGCAGCTTCACCCTCCAACATTCCACCTACCGGAAGCTCCGTTTCTACTGAATCTCCTTAACATCAGTTAACATATTATATTAAATCAATACCAACATAATGATCACAGAATTGATTTTAAAGGCTCGCGGACAAAGCCGCGACGGGGAATGCTAGTTTGTTTATAACATAAATTATGCTGGTAAAGACGAAATTTCGAAATGAATCAGAACATGTTTTTCGTCAATTTTTTAAACAGGTAAGAATCAATTGTGCATTGTCAGACTCATTGTAAACTTATGACCAACATAATAAGCGCACTTTTATAGGACGCCTAAGGACATTCCTCGTTTCCTTTCTTTGAAAAAAAAAAAAAAAAAGCGACTGCGGTTTCTTGCTTCTGATTAAGAAACAGGCGTGGTCTCAGATACTTTGGTTATTCGATTCACACCAGGTCTCATAGTTATTATTACATTAAGTTTCAGAAAGTTTTAGCCCAATTAGCCGATGTTTTTTCTCAATAAAGCGGTGAGTTAAATGTTTTCGGCCAATCATACAGAACGAGATCTCTCAAATTCAGAGATTCCTAGATTGCTAAAATTTGGAATTGCAAACACTACTAGAAGCTAGTTGTTGATCAATATTGATTGATTTCCTGTTGTTCTAAGGAAGCCACACAGGGTTATGAGAGTGTTGAGGGTCAGCGGCGAGAGATTGGAGCAAGTTACGAGTTTTAAATACTTAGGGGCTCATCTCAACGAAAGCGGCTATATCGAGGAAGAACTGGAGCAGCGAGTGGGAGCAGCAGGGAGAATGTTCCAGGCAGTTCAGAAGGGTTTCCTCAACAGAAGAGAGGTCTCCAAGAAGACAAAGATCTCAGTCTACAAATCAACATTCCTCCCCATACTTTCATACTCTTCAGAATCCTGGACCCTCACATCAAAACACAGGAGCCAAATTTAGGCTATGGAAATGAGGTACCTGCGCAAAGTGGAGAATAAAACAAGGAGGGACAAGATCAGAAACTCTACCATCCGAGCCAACCTCGATGTCAATCCTGGAGGAACACAAATTAAGATGGTTTGGACACCTCCTTAGGATGGATGAAGATAGGATTGCTAGGAGGACCTACGAGACTCAGGTGGAGGGAAGAAGGGCCAGAGGAAGACCCAGGATAACTTGGGAACAGGGGGTCAGAGAGGCATTCCAGAAGCGGGGACTGGACTGGTGCAGGAGAGGTCAACCTGGTCCAGACTCTACAGGGGACAACCTCAACACTGCTAGAAGCGGTACAAGAGGATTTGAATATGATGATGATGATGTTTTTTCTAAAATAATGTGACTGTTTTCTTTTTCTATGCAATTTTTTTAGTATTAAATTGATTCATAGTAATTTAATAATTAAGCAAGGAGAACTGAGAGATAAAAGATGATATCTTGTGCAACAACTTAAGATTAAGGATGACTGATTCATTCCTGAATGGAAACCAAGACCTTATAGATCTTGCCTCATTCCTTCAAGACTCATTCCTTTTTCAGAAAATATCAATAACTCATATGCCCTGAATTGTTGATATTCATTACATATTTTCATTGAATACTTTGTATTTGAAGAGAAAAAATTGACTATGGCCAGGAATCAAACCTGGGTCTTTTAAAATATCTTCATTTAAATTCATATCTTATCTTGGCTATCCGAACAACTTGGTTTAAAAAAATTGTTTTGATAAATTATTATGGCTAGTGATCAATTACCATTCTACATTATACCTAATACAATAAGTATAATATAATTACTATCACTATTCATTATATTATGATTAGTGAGTAATCATTATATTTTATCAGTTATTAATGATTAGTGACTAATTACCATTCTTTACTGTATTATGATCACTTTTTAGGTATACAATCCACATCTTGAGCTTCTCCCAGATGCATACGACTCCGTGGCTTCAACATACATGCCTGGTGATAGTTCATGGCAACGTTCCTCCTTCCTTTACCGATGGCATCACCAACTACGTTCTAGAAAGTAACGGATCAGTTTTGTGTCTTTGCTCTGACTATTTGGGTTCCGTCTTGTCGATGTTCCACACCGCGGAGGTCCGGCCTAACGAGCTTGTTCAGTGCTCGTACAAGAGTTGGAAACATGTCCCTCTCATGCATCATTTGTTCTGCTACCAGCCATCTCCGTCCATTCCACAATTTTCACATGATGAACAAACCAGGTAAGTTATTTTATTATTATTCATTACTAGCTGTATATACCGGTTTCACCCGGGGAATTTGATTTTTAAAATCTATGAAATGTGACTTTCTTCGACTCAAATGGTCGATTTCTTAAATCCAATGTAAAGCGAGATCATAAGGATTTTTATAAAAATAAAGAATATACCCAGACATTGGCTGAACTTATGCTATTTTAATATGGACAGGTGTTCGCACCTGGTATGAAAGAACCACTGAGCGAATTTGGAGAATTTAGGACAAACGGTATGGATTTCTATAAAGAACAAACAGAATTTCATCTTTATTTACATAGATTATAGCTGTATATCCCGGTTTCACCCTGGGAATTTCATTTTTCTAATGAAACGGTCGATTTCATAAAAAAAAAAAAAAAACATTGTAAAGCAAGTTCATTACGATTATTATAACAATAAAGAATATCAGCTGAAGTTATGCACTTTTAATATGTTCGCACCTGGTATGAAAGAACAACTGAGCGAAATTTGGAGAATTTAGAATAAACGGTATGGATTTCCATAAAGAACAAACAAACAAATAAACAAACAGAATTTCATCTTTATTTATATAATCATTAATAAGTTATTATATTTAAAAATGAAAAAATGTAATTATTCTTTTTTGAATTTTTTCTTGCTGAATTATATCAGTGACCCTAAGGAAAATAGTAGTCCATTACCTTAATTAGTTAGTCAAGCTTGTTGGGAGTAAACAAAATCTCCAACATAAAAAATTGAAAATAATTATTTAGTTATTTGAATCGAGTATAGATATGTTCCTTTCTTTTTTTTTTAATGCCATAGAGGAATTTTGTTAGGTGAAATTTATAGTATTATAAATAATTATTTATTCTTCTAGGAGATTTTGTAATGAAATAAGATAATATAAATTATAATAGATTGTCACAAAAAGTTTTACACTGCCTAAAGTGTCTGAAGACAGCTTCGATATTGACATAGTCTAATAAATAACTGTTCAGCTTTAAGGTCTGGCCACACATGTCCGCACCGGATCCGCACCGTAGCAATAATATAGGTTATGTTCAGAATATTTTTAATTTAACTTACATATTACCTTTAGTTATGCCTAAAGTTCAGGCCACACATGTCAGACACAAGCCACTTTAGGCATAACTAAAGGTAATATGTAAGTTAAATTAAAAATATTCTGAACATAACCTATATTATTGCTACGGTGCGGACATGTGTGGCCAGACCCTTATGTCGACAATCTTTTTTTTAAATATTGCTGACTTATCTTTGTAAACAATTCAGAAATTTCCACTCTTGAATTTTTTAGATCCTAAATATTTATTTATAACATTTTTGGCAATTCACTATAAAATAATTAAATTTATCATTTTATTCTTCAGTTTGAGTGTCATACCGGATTCCGTAGAAGTCAAAGATAGTAAAGGAAATGTGCACAAGTTGAAGGTAGAAGTCCTTGGTGCAGAGGAGACCTGGCAAACGCCTAGCTTGCTTTTGGTATCGCTCAACGAGTCAGCAAAGATGGTCTTTTCTCAGGTGATTATTAGTAGCCTTAAATTGACTATAACCAATAAAATTTGTTGACTACTACACTCTAAAATTATTTATATCGTTAGATGATTGAATCAGTACCCTCAAAAAGAAATTAAAAAAAATTTTAATATAAATATTTATCTACAGGTTCATCTAGAAGTTGATCCAGAACAATTCGAGATTGATATAAGCAATCGTGACGCACTTGTGAAAAGTAACAAAGCTCGTCTTGAAATCTTATTGGACGTCCTCGGCAATGTTCTGGGCCTCGACTGTGCCTCAGGTCAAAAAGAAGTTGACTATTCTCTCGCCTACTTTCTCGGAAACCACGAGGTAGTCTTTATAATTTTTGAAAAAAATTAACCTATATTGTGTGTGTGATGATATATTAATGCAATATTATGGTATGTTGGGTTGGGGTCTTCTTTGCAATGCTGTATGATTTTATTTATTTTTTTTTTTTTTTATCAAGAATAGCAATGATAATTCCTGCTATTGATGTTATTAGAAATTATATGATACTCATTGAACCATTATTATTGAAAATTAAGTTTGTGGATTATTTACATTGTAACTTCAATTTTGGTTTAAATAATTTTATTGAAGTAAAATTATAATATTGTAACACTTATGTGGGTAACAAATATTTATTTAACTGAAATATACAGTTATCACAATGCCAACGAATTATTACAACTTAAACAATTGAGCAGGTTACAAAAATGATAACTTTATCACACACAATCATATGACTTGAGCAACACAGTCAAGACACAGACTTCACAGACTCGTTCAGTCTCTGCCCCTTATATATATCGTAAATAGTGGGGCCTGGATCATTCTAGAACAATGTCGGCAATTCTCCGTCATTCCGGAATGATCTAGACAAAAATAGTTCGTTCCAACCGGTTATTTTGTTCCAACATGCGGTCCGGGAGGTTACGCCATATGTTTGTTTTTTTCTTTTATTTACTTATCGATTTAACGTTACACTGCCCCCCTCCTTAGAGACATTCCTCCTGGATGTCTTCTTTTCCATGCTTCTGCTCCCTAGGTCAAACGAAAAGGTCTCTTCCGTAATTCGCTGCACCTGTTCTTCTTCGTGGTTCCTTGCATATGGCGCCAAGCGATTATAATGGACGATTATAGGTCTTCCTTTGGGATACTTGGAGACCCTGTAGATCACATCGTTGATGCGCTTCTTTATCACGTATGGTCCCTCCCAGTTCTTCTGCAACTTTGGGCAGAATCCTCGCTTTCTTCTTGGGTTGTAGAGCCAAACGAGGTCTCCTTCTTGGTACCCGCCCTGATCGGCTTTACTATCGTAGTGTCTCTTCATCCGGTCGCTGGCCAAACGAAGATTCTTGCGAACTAGCTCGTGCGTGTATTCTATTCTCTTCTGGAGTCCGGATACATAGTCTTGCCCAGATAGATCCACCCCAGGTTTGCTGCCAAAAATGAGGTCACAAGGTAACCTCATCTCTCGACCGAAGAGAACTCTCGTAGGTGTCTGTCCAGAGGATTCATTAACTGCAGAGCGGTAGGCCATGAGAAAATATGGGATCTGACGGTCCCAATCTCGTTGATGGTCAGAGGTTACCTTGGAAAGGTACTTTATAAGGGTTCGGTTCATCCGTTCTACCATTCCGTCAGACTGTGGATGGAGGGGCGTAGTCCTGGTCTTTCGGATCCCAAGCCTCTTGCAGACTTCCTGGAATAATGTGCTCTCGAAGTTCCTCCCCTGATCTGAATGCAGTTCAATTGGTATTCCGAAACGGGTGATGAACTCCTTCACCATAACGTCGGCCAGGGTAGCAGCCTCTTGGTTGGGGACAGCATATGCTTCCACCCACTTGGAAAAACAGTCCACGATTACAAAAACGTACTTATTTCCAGCTTCACTTTCTGGAAATGGTCCTAGTATGTCCATGGCTACCCTCTCGAAGGGGCTCCCCGCAATATACTGCTGCATCCGAGCACGGCGTTTGCGAGCTGGTCCGTTGCTTGCCGAGCAGGTGTTACATTTACGGCACCAGTCCCTGACATCCTCAGAGCAGTTCACCCAGTAAAACCTTTCGCGTACTTTCTGGAGTGTTTTCGTCACACCAAGGTGTCCTCCTGACACTTCATCATGTAGCAGACGAAGTACCTCCGGCACGCAGGTCCTCGGTATCAGAAGCTGCTTCCTGGATAGGCTGCCGTCTACATTCTCCACAACCCTCTTGAGCAAGCCATCTTCTATTACAAGGGAGTTCCACTGTGCCCAGTACGCCTTTAAAATAGGTGAGAATGGGGCTACCTCTTGCCAAGTTGGGCGGCGATTGGCTAGTTTCCAGTCCCGTATCATTTTCAACTCAGGATCATTTTCTTGCCTATCCCGGATTGTGTCAGGTGTCCATTCTTCACTAACTACTCCAACGGCGCAAAGGTTGGCCTCCTTTTGTTCGATTCGGCTACAATGGGAACAATTAGGCGGGCATGGTCTTCTAGACAGGGCATCCGCATTGCGATGTCTTACACCTGGTCTGTGTTCAATTTCAAAGTCGTATTCCTGGAGTTTTTGTAGCCATCTGGCAACTTGGCCCTCAGGATTCCTGAAATTTAGCAGCCACTTCAAGCTTGCATGGTCAGTCCTCAACAAAAACCTCGTACCATACAAGTATTTGTAGAAATGGTCAACGGACTTAACAACAGCCAGGAGTTCCCGCCTGGTTACGCAATAATTGCGCTCAGGTTTTGATAGCGTCTTGCTGAAGTATCCAATAACCCGTTCCTGGCCCTCCTGCAGTTGAGATAAAACCCCGCCAATCCCTTCTTCGCTGGCATCTGTATCTAGGATGAATTTGCCTCCTGGAACTGGGTAGCCCAAGATTGGAGCCGAGGTCAACCGTTCCTTCAGGGCGTCAAACGCTTCTTGACACTCGTTGTTCCAGCTGAAAGCTTTACCCTCTTCAGTCAATCGACTCAGAGGCTTCGCAATGTCTCCAAACTTCCTTACATACCGGCGGTAGTAGGAACAAAGGCCTAGGAAACTTCGAATCTGCTGCTTATTGACAGGGGTAGGCCATTGCTGGACTACCTGAATTTTTGCAGGGTCCACCGCAACCCCTTCTCCACTGACGATGTGTCCTAAATAGGCTACCTTCGTTTGAAAAAGATGACACTTCTTTGCGTTCAACGTCAAATTGGCCGCTTTAAGCCTCTTGAACACCTCTTCAAGATTTGACAGGTGTTCCTCAAACGTCCGGCCAACCACTATGACATCATCGAGGTACACGAGGCATATCTTCCAGGACAAACCTCTCAGAATGTTCTCCATCAGGCGTTCAAAGGTCGCAGGAGCATTGCAAAGGCCGAACGGTAAAACCGTGAACTGCCATAGTCCTGACCCAGTGGTAAACGCAGTCTTTTCCTTGTCAGCAGGGTCCATCTCTACTTGCCAGTATCCACTTTTTAGGTCCAGAGTTGAAAACAGTCTGGATCCTGCTAAAGCGTCTAGGGCGTCATCGATCCTCGGCAATGGGTAGCTGTCCTTCTTCGTCACATCGTTAAGCTTTCGGTAATCGACGCAGAAGCGGGTCGTTCCATCCTTCTTCCTTACGAGCACTACCGGAGAGGCCCATGGACTATTCGACGGCTCCACCACTCCGTCTCTAACCATCTCTTGGAGAGCATTTTCAGCCTCTTCCTTCTTGACTTGGGGAAGTCGCCGCGCAGCTTGACGAATAGGGCGTGCATCACCAGTATCGATTCTATGACGCACCACGCTTGTTCTACCTGGCTTTCCGGATTCCGAGCTAAAGACACCGCGATAGCGATACACAAGGTCCTTGACTTGCTCCTTTTCCTTTCTTGACAGTGACGGGTCAAGGCCTTCTAACATCCTTCGGAGATTCTCATTAGTTTGCTCCTTCTTTGTAGACGCCTGTAGTATCATGGAGGTCACAGGCTCTAAACTTCCCACCTTTGTGCCCTTCTTGACAGTAACTGGGTAGTCGTTGACATTGCAAAGAGGTATGGGAACTTTATTAGTTGGTAATACGAGCGCCTTTCCGACAAGGACGCCTTTCCCAACCTCCAGGTCATGATTTCTAGGCTCCAGTAAGACGGGGTGATTCGGCTGATCCGCGGGGGTTGAAGAATCGAGACAAGCGGCCACGATAGTCTCACTTCTTGCAGGAAGTTCCACGTCTTCACCTAACGTGACTTCTAAGCTGGCCAATTCTCGATTACGCATAAAAAGTTCCTCCCCCTTAACATTTATGACTTGCCGTTTTAGGTCTATTTGGAAACCACATGCGTTCATAATGTCCATTCCGAGAATAACTTCTTCTTCTATATCAGCCACTAGTGCTGAATGCGAGACACAGTTTGAACCCAACTGTATCTTTACCTTTGCTTCTCCGAATACTTTGACTACATCTCCTGTAGCGGTCCTCAGTCGCCACCTGGAGGGCGACAGCCTTTTATCACCAACTACCTTCGGACCGACGATGGTCTTCGTAGCACCAGTGTCTACCAACATGGCGTATCCCGTGCCGTTGACGATACCATCCACATATAAACTACCGGCTCTGGGCCCCAAGGAGGCTACCACCACAAGGGGAGGGTCTTGAAGAAGTCGTTGGGTCGATGTCGCCCTCCAGGAGTCGACCCGTCTTAGTTTCCCTGAGGCTTAGGCGCGTCAGAAGCGGTCCGCTTCTTGCAGGCGCTCCTAACGTGCCCGAGCTCCCCACAGCTCCAACAGCGTACCGGTCTCCTTTTTCTGGATTCCAAAGCCTTCGCAACTTTAAGAACCGCGTCTTCAAAATTTTTATGGTTCTCTGACTCCTGCTGCCCATCGTCTGTGTCATTGTTCATGGCTCGGACACGTGCTTGACTACGAGAAGCCTCGGTAGCTGCTTCAAATTCCAATGCTGTGGATAGAGCTTCCACCAGCAATTTAGGACGAGCAAGCCGCACCGCCCTCTGGAGCTCCAAGTCTCGCAAGCCGTCAACGAAAGCTTGAACTGCCAAACACTCCAACAAACTTTCCGGGGCTGTTGGATAAGCCAGTCTTACCATTCGTGCGACGTCCGCCTCGAACTCTTGAATAGTCTCGGCTGCTTTCTGCTTCCTGCTCTTCAGCTGGGACTGGTATACCTGTTCGAGGTGGGCGTGGCCAAACCGCATCTCCAGCCGGCTTACCAATAGGTCAAAATCATAAGGGTCGTTAGCGTTGAGGGTCTGGAGGACATCTATAGCGTCGCCTCTGAGTGCCACCATAAGGGCAACTGCCTTATCTCTGGGAGACCACCCATTAGCCCTGGCCGCAGCGTTAAACTGTTTCAGGTAATTTGACCACGACGATTTACCATCGAAAGTTGGTGGTTTTATCTTGACTCGGCTCTCCGTGGCAAGGGGTTCAAGTCTTTCCTCTTCTATCAATGGCTGTTGCGCGAGCTGCTTTTTAACGCATGCCTGAACTCTTTCTTCCAGCCTCCTTTCCAATTTTTCGAACTCCTCCTCCAATTCCACAGCCCTTGCTTCCTGTTGAGCCAATCTTTCATTAATTTCACCAGCTAGGTTGGTCAACTTATCATTCATCTCGGCAGATTGGCTGATCAATTTGTCATTTAACTCGGCCGATTGTTGGCTCAACTTGTCATTCACCTCAGCAGTCCAGGTGATCAATTTATCATTTATCTCCCCAGACAAATTGGTCAGCTTGTTATTTATTTCACCAGTTTGGCTAGCCAATTTATCATTTAATTCAGCGGACATGGTGGTTAATTTATCATTTATTTCGCCTGATAAATTAGAAAATTTATCATTTAATTCAACAAACATAGCCTTCATAGAGCTATCCTCAAACTCTACAGTTTCAGGATCTACTCCTTGACTCAAGTAATACTCACGTAACCGAGCCAATAAGATCGTCTTCGTACCTGTAGTGTCCAAGTCCACCTCTTCTAATTCTCTCCGCAGCTCTGTAACTTTAAGTTCTGCAATTCGTTTACCTGGCATTTTTATTTTATTTTTTTATTTTTTTTTTTTTAACCCCACACCTGACACCAGTTGTAACACTTATGTGGGTAACAAATATTTATTTAACTGAAATATACAGTTATCACAATGCCAACGAATTATTACAACTTAAACAATTGAGCAGGTTACAAAAATGATAACTTTATCACACACAATCATATGACTTGAGCAACACAGTCAAGACACAGACTTCACAGACTCGTTCAGTCTCTGCCCCTTATATATATCGTAAATAGTGGGGCCTGGATCATTCTAGAACAATGTCGGCAATTCTCCGTCATTCCGGAATGATCTAGACAAAAATAGTTCGTTCCAACCGGTTATTTTGTTCCAACATGCGGTCCGGGAGGTTACGCCATATGTTTGTTTTTTTCTTTTATTTACTTATCGATTTAACGTTACAATATAAAAATGTCAAACAAACAATTAAAGCTCAAATTAGTAACTACATTATACACTCTAACTACCAGTGACTCAAAAGTAGGTGTATGATTCGCTGTTTAACATAAGACAATGCAAGACTGTGACTTTAGGCGGTCGCTTCTTATTTAAAGTCCGATATGGGCCCATCCTGAAAGGTTTAGAACATCCCAAACCATGTTATCACTTGCTAATACATGAACATGACCTTTCCCGGCAATTCGAGAACTTTTACAACACAACAGAAATAAACATCCGTTTTGGTTTCATGTCAGAATATCCTTATATATATAAAAATCTCGTGTCCCGATGTTTGTCTCTCTATTTCTCAGAAACTACTCAACCGATTTTAATGAAATTTGGCTCAATGTATATAGTTTTGGCCAACTTAACGGACCGGATAGTTTTTAACTTGATTAGTGATCAAAATAATTCTTATATAGTGAATTATTACAAATACAGTAGGTCGTGTTTCGATTTATTAACATGGCGTCATATGTCGATTTCATAATGTTTTTGTTTATAAGCATGCTATTGTAATACAGGCTATCATTATTATAATTTTGTATTGCGTTATGTGAGTGCAGTTATTTTTCCTATATTATTATTTTCCACAGACAAATAGTAATACAAATTTGTATTTATTGTTAATTTTCATTAAAGAATAAATAAATCAAGAAAAGGTTACAATAAATACTCAAATGTGTAGGTACTTTTTCTTCCTTTTCCTTTTTTATTTGTATTTAAATTAAATTAGTAGCTAAGCGCTGAAACGCTTTGCTGGGCCCACCCTGATATCAACTTTTAGTATAGTAAATGCATTTTAATAATTTAAATTAGGCTATTATTTGAAATAATATTCTATAAATGTTGTAACAGCACCTACTGTCATAGGTGTAACCTAATAGAAGCCTAACTTGGGGAGTCAGTGTTGCCAAAAATTAGTGAAAATTAGTCAATTGGCTACACTGCGGGTAATCAGTCGTAAAAACTCCCTCACAAAAAGGGTGTGTTTTGATTAGGTGTTGTGGGATACTTTGTGATTTGCTAAAGAACTGCATAATTAAGACTTTAATATTATATTTTCGGTTAATTTATTTAACAGAAGTTTCTTTATTTTCATTATTCGTTTTGTTATTATTTAAATACAGTGTTTTTTTATTTTACCAAACCTTTTTATCATTTTTATCCCAAGATCTAAAATGTAAAATTTAAAAAATGTCAGTGAAGGTTTGTAATTCCTCCTTTATCAACAATAATTTAAAGTTGAGAAAATTTAATCCCAATCGAATAGAGGCTGTTACTTCCTAAGTTGTAATTATCTTTAAATGTAAAATTTAAGAAATGTTAGCGAAGATTTTAATCCTTTCTTTAATTTAAAGTAGGCTATTATTGGAAATGATATTTACTTATCTTTAAATGATTGTTGATTAAGAAAGGATTACAAATCGCGGCATTTTTTAAATTTTACATTTAATGATTATTACACCTCTACTGAACAGGAATAATTGTTATTTGGGTAACCTCAAGTTTCAGATTTATCCACCATAAATATGAGAGTACTACTGCAAAATAATCCATCGGCAGATATATTTTTTAAACAATTGCTCTATATTGGAAACGGTGAAATAGAGCTAGCTGTATTGAAATTCAAAATTTATCAAATTACCAGAAAATTTCTGAACTGTTGTAGAGACGAAAAATGAACTGTCTACGAAATATAAAGTGTCTTTCCTGATATTTTGAACAATTATTTGGACTATAAGTGGCTGGGTAGTCGTGCTATTTTGGCAGCAAAAAATGTTGATTTCGATGAAATAAACTTCCAAAATCAATTGACAATGTTCTAGATGTAAACGAAGCCGTAAATTTCCCATCTGAATTTTTTAATTCCCTGGATATACACCCAAACAATCTCCAGTTGAATATTGGCTCACCGATCATTCTTCTTCGTAACTTAAATCCATCTCAATTGTGCAACGGTACACGTTTGGTCATTAAAAGGATCACAGGCAATGTTATTGAAGGAAAAATGTTGCCTGGAAGGTTTACAGGAGATATCGCCCTGTTGCCACCTATTCCCCAGGAACCGACAGAATTTTCAACAAAATTTAAAAGGCTTCAATATCCTATTCGTTTGGCTTTTGCCATGACCATAAACAAATCCCAAGGGCAAACAATGTCCACTTGGACTTTGAAAATCCGTGTTTTTACCTTGGGCAATGGCATAACTCACGTGGGAAATGGGTATCGCCTGCTCACGTGTGTGGAAACCATCAAATCTTTGGTTTGTGTTAAAAAAAAAAAACAGGTTAACCCAAAACATTTTGAACAAATTAGTACTTGAATAAATAAAAATTCTTAATTGTATTATGTAAAAACCTCTTTAAGAAGAGATTTATTATCACTCAAATATATTGCTAAATTAAAAGCTTCAACACACCACCCTCCTACCGAACACTTATTAGCCGAAGGGTTGGGAAATCGAGGTCTCAAAGAAATTGAGAAAAACGCCTATCAAAAGGACATATATGACGCGTTAACCAAGATTGGCATGACCCTGAGCAAAATTAAACCCGTTGTTAAACTAACAATACCAAGTTGAAGTAGTGTTAGGCCAATAATCAATAGATCAATGGCTGAGGTTATCAAAACTTACTTCAGTCATCCTTTTTAAAATTAGTGGAAAAATATAGCCATTTCGAGTTAGTTTATACCAATCCATAAAAAAAGGGCGATAGTGTTGGCAGCTCTGTGAGTCGTAAACACAACCAGCTCCTTTTTAATCAAACTACATTGAAGTATGAGATGTAAAAAATAAAAACTTTAACTTTCCTATATTCTTTACCAAATACTTTTAAATGGTATAATGCTCTATTCTCAATCACGTTGGATTTTGATTAGCTGAAAGGTGCTCATCTTTATCAATGAATATTGGTATTATTGTATTTGTTTAAAAATATTAGGATATAACTACTGAGCCACAGCAACGCGTGGCCGGGTCTGCTAATATTTCATATATTTCAGGTTATTTTGGCTTGATTAAATTAACCCTTTCATGGCTCCAGACGAGATATCTCGCGAAAAAAAGTCGTTCCCCACAAGCTAACGACGAGATAACTCGTTGTTATCGTTGTCGGGCTGCCGGCCCCCAGGAGCTAATGACGACACTGTGTGACTGACACACATCCTAGCGGATCCACGGAGACTTAATAGGTACATCTATCGGCCGCTAGGCTGCAGGGGTGTCTCTATTGTGGAAATATTCGTTCCGGCCCGGTAGCTGCCTGTCATCTGGGTCTTCCGTTCAGGGAAGCCCGTCTCACCCCTTTTTTACCTTCTAATTTTTTTTTTCTGTCCCTTATCTCTCCCCCGGCTACCGTCAGGGGTCTTGAAGGACATATTTACCATTATTCATTTCGAGTTCTAGACTGAGCGATAGTCCTCTATGTTTTTTGGTGATATTCACTGTTCTATTTCGCTATTATTTCTCCAGTTTTGGTGTTAGTATGTCGCAAAAAGTGTTCACTGAGAAGGTGATTTTGAACGAAAGTTCGGAAGAGGGCAGTCTTTCTCCGGAGCCCATGGAACAAGAACCTGTGGCTCACTTTTCGGGGACTGATCCACCACCAGGAACAACACCATCAATCTTTGATAGGCCTCAAATATAATAATACTTATTAAAAATTAATTAAATTAAAAAAAATATGCATATAAAATAATAACATTATTATATTATTGTTCATTATTACCTTCTTAAATCACGTAATCTGTTATTGCAATCGATAATCTAGCATTTTAATTTATTGCAATATTGATAAAGGTATTATCGAATCATAAAAAATAAATAAAACATTAAGAAACAGTCAGCGAAGGTTATGAGGAGTTAAAGAAGTTGAGGCAGTCAGCGGCGGAGAGTGGCCTGCACGCCTAAGCCTGGGTAGTATAATAGCCGGCAGAGCCGCTCAGCTTCTCAGTGCAACTTTCATTCCGAGTGCTTAGCTGTTAAAGGGTTAAAGCAAATTTATAAGCGCCTAAAATTATTGGGTCGTTGTCAATGTTGCTGAGAACAATTGAATTATCCACCTTTAAAATTGTATTTATATTTCCAGGATATTAACCCAACATGGCCTGGGATGCAATTTATATTTTTATTTACTGTCGGGCCATTTTAAACCCATTGTTATTCCTAATCTATATTGATGAGGTGGCTGCTATATTTAAAAGAAGAACAGAAAGGACGTTCCTTGGGAGAAGAAACCTTCGTCCAGTGGTGATGCAGCTTCTACTCTATGCTGATAACGTTGTTCTTATCACTGATTCAGTTGAAAAGTTACAACAAGCAGTGAATGAATGGTACAAAGAACTTCGCCGAAAGGGAATGGAGATCAATACCAGCAAAAGCAAGGTGTTACAAGTTGGAAGACGGATCGTAGACCTACATGTGCATTGCAATGGAGAAGAGCTGGAAGTGGTCACGGACTTCAACTACTTAGGAACAGTCATAGAAAGATCTATGAAAGTGGACTCGGAAATATCGAACAGAATAAGTAAAGCTAAAGCTGTCTACTACCAGATCTGCAACACTGTTGTAGGAAAGCGAGAGGTGACTAAGGACGTCAAGCTCCATGTATTTAAATCGGTGTACCTTCCAATACTTTTGTACGGCGCAGAAAGCTGGGTATTGACAGACAAGCAGGAGAGCAGAGTCACTGCTGCTGAAATGAAATTTTTACATAGAATCGCCGGTAGGACTAAAAGGGACCATGAATGAATACGACAGGAACTCGAGATCGCCCCATCGAAAGAGGTTCTGCAAACCCGACAATTGAAATGGTTCGGCCATGTAGTTAGGATGGAGGAACATAGGGACCCATTAAAGACGATGGACTATGTTCCGGATGGCAGAAGACCTAGAGGACGCCCAAGAATATCCTATCTATTAACAGAATTTGCAGAGGAAGAGGCAAAGATCTCCGACAGGCCAGGAATCTGGCAAGAAACAGAGAGGAGTGGAATTCCTGGCTATGCACTCCCCAACGCTGAAAGGCACGAAGGGGATAAGCAAAAGAAGAAGAAGAAGAAGAAAACGTCGGGAATCTCAGTAATCATTAATTTGAAGAAGAAGAAGAACTTATTAGCGGTGAATAACCCCGATCGAAACTGGAAATCTTAGCCATACGTTGGATTTTACTTTTAAATTTCTAAAAGTATTGTTTACTTTAAAGGGATCATCAAAATATGCTAATATATACAGTTATCATCAAATATGAAAAATAAAACTTGGACAATTAGATTTGCATACTCTAATTTATAATCGTATCTGGTCGTAGCTATTTTAAAGAAGCAAGCAAACAAAATATGCAATTGCATAAAAATCTGCGCCCTGTTCTGGGCCCATGCTGACTCCCTGTTTTATTTCATTTTATGGGTCATCAAAGACCACTTATACAACATTTTTAATACTTCGAGGTCTTCACTCCCGCTGTACTTTTCTTTGATAGAAATCCATTCATAGCTATTTTTTATCAAAGTTGCTACAGGAAGTTAAGGGTCTAAATTTAGAATTGTCACTTCTGTATTAAGGGTCCTTTTTCTTTTTTTCTTTTTTTTTTTGTTTAAGTTGATACAATCGCTGATTGTTACAGGAAAAAGAATCATACTTCAGATTATTTAAATTGATATTTATTAAGCCATCAAAATAAAATTCTTCTTGATATTTCATTATTATTCCTATTTATCTGAAAATTAGGTGAAACAAGACCTGTTGGACAAATTAAAGAACGACGGTTTGTTAGAGAATAACATGTCCCTGAAGGCTGGTAGGATAACACTGAAGTTCTGCGGGAAGGGAGTGAGCCCTCCGCCGGCGACGTCGTCCATACTACCAGTTCTTATGCACGCCTGTCCTGAGACCTTTTCCACGTTCGACTACTTTGAGGTATTCTTATTTATTTATTTTTATTATTTAATTAATTGTGTAATCGAATCATTCTAGGATAAGTCCCTTTATTAATAATATTACAGGAAAAACATTCAGGGCCTTAGAATAAAAAAATAAATAATAATTAATTATAAGGATTGAAGATAATTGATCATAGGGAAAGATGAAGTGGAAATGGTCAGGGGTGCGGTCAAAGTAAATATTATCAATTAGATAATTAATGCCAATTGCATGTTTCAGCCTCATTATATCCGTGGTCAACCATTTTTCACCATTAAAATCTAACATTGTGTGAGTAAACTGTAAATGTCATCAGACAAATAATAATACACATAGTAGTCAATATGGAAAGAAGATCACTCATAAAGATTAAATTAAAGGGGTCACCTGTGGTGTAATGGTTAGCATGGCAGTCTACAAAACTAAAGTTCACAGGTTCGCGTCTTGCGGTGGCCCTAGGACTTTTAATGGGAGTAAAAAATCCCTCAGATAGGACATAAAATAGTGGTCACAAGCCCGTGTGATGTCAGGTATTCGTTAAAGGTCCCTATCCTAATTATTACTGGATATGCAAAAATTAGCATCGTCCGATTAGCCTTAGTAGCATATAGGGATGTGGACATTAAACAAACAAACAACAAAAATAAATTAAAGTTTCTATTCATTTATAAATTTTCATTCAAGACCTGATTTTGTTTGTTTAACGTCCCTTTATGCTATTAAGGCTAATTGGACGATGGTAAAGTGGGAGTCCTAAATTTGCCTATCCAGTTATAATTAAGATATAGGTCTTTAACGAGTACCTGACATCGTACAGGCTCGGGACCTCCATTTTATGTCTTATCTGAGGGACAGCATAGCCAAGGATTGTTTACTCCCTTTAAAAAATGCTAGGGCCTAGGAACCTGCAACCTTTAGTATTGTGGGTTGCCATGCTAACCACTAGTGAAGAAGAGTGTGCTTCATTGATTGAATTTACAAAATGTAAGTAAATTTTTATATTTTCAGTAAATTTGGTTTAAAGGCATGGTAAAACATTTGACTCCGATTCTGTTCACATAGCCCTAAACTCCTTTGAAAAACCTAACCTTTCGACTAACCAGTTTCTTGTTTGGTTGTTCTCCCCTGTCCTGGCAGCCATCTTTCATATGATCTCTCCTGTGGGGTTAGTTGGCTCTCTTCAACTGGGATTTGTTGGCGCAGTAGCAATTCACAAGCAGCAAGGTAAACATAAACAAAGATGAAAATACCAATTGTCTTTAGTTCCAGCAAGGAGGATGAAAGCAATTTTTCTTATGCAGAAAGTGACGACAGTCTAAACATCTATCTTCTTCTATTGTCATTCTATTTTCCCTTAAAAGCTGTTAAAAACCGATTCAAAATTATTATACCATTATAGTGCAGCTTTTAATAAGAATAATATGTGTCAGGCAGTACTTGAATGAGATGGCTAAAAAAAAACCACCTTCTAGGCCAACCTGCCCCACCTAGGGGGTTAATTGGCATACTCTGGATTGACAAAGTCTTCAATTATCTATGATCTTAGTATTAAATATTATGTGGTAAAAAAAATATTTGAAGTACTCTAATACTTGGAGTTTACAGTGGTATCAGCCCTATTGGGATTATATTATCAGGAACGACTCAACAATCAAAAAAGTGAAAACTGTTGCCAACCAACCCCGCTCATCCCTACTGACAATAGAATAAATCATTTTAATCAAATTTTATTTCTTAAAGGAACCAAAAATCATGTAAATATATGTATTTATTTTATTGCAGAACTTGAAGACTGAGAAAATTGGGCGTCTCGTCATTTTCTCTGATGTTTTGACCACGTCGATGGACATCGTGCAGAACGTAAATTTTTGCCATGGTTTCACTGTAATACCTTATTATCAAACTAAAGGGAAAGGTTAGTTCACCCAACGTTATTAACACTAAACCTAGCAGAGCGGTCAAATGTCCGCTTTTGAGACTTTAATCTAAATTGTTAAATTCCAGGGTTTTATTTTTCTTGAACTTACTGCACGACTTTTTCTATAGTGTACAGCTGTTTAATTTTTCAATATATGTTTCTCTTCTTCTTTCGTTTTTCCTGATAATAATATGTAATCTACCATTGTCTACCCTGAGCGGTCTTTTGACCGCTAGAATATATACAAAATTTTATGAAGTTATCTGCATTGAAATCTCAAACTTAACACAAAAACAGTAGTTTTCCCATAAAATGTCATCCGATTATGTTCTTGGAAAACGCTATGTGCTTACAGTTTGTTTTATGATGGGTACTAAGGTACTGAGCGACTATTGGTAACTCACGAGGTGAGGCAAAATGGCGATCATTCAAATTAGATTACTGGCTCTGTACGCAATATTTTAAATATTTGCGACGTGATTAGTTCTTTTTTTAACAGTATGAGATGAAAATAATGAAAACGTTTGATAAAATAAAAAATAAAAACACTGTATTCAGATAAAAATAACAAAACGAATAATGAAAATAAAGAAACTTCTGTTGAAAAAAATAAATAAACCACCTGAAAATATAATAAATAAGTCTTAATAAGCAGTTTTTTTAGCAAGTCACAGTATCCTAAACACGTAATCAACACACACTCTGAGAGAGTTTATATATCTGGTTACCCGCAGTGTAGCCAGGTATAAATACATTTATATAATTTGTGGCAACACTGACAAAGGCAGGTTTCTATTAGAAGTAGGTGTTGCTACAATTACAATCAACTGGAAAAGACTATAATGTTTATTTTAAAAGCGCTCATTTGACCGCCATCGGTAGAAATAGGTATATATAATATGTCGGTAGGTTTAGTGTTAAATAATATTCCTTACGATTAATTTTTTTACAATTGTTTATCAAATTAAACTAATGTGAAATTTCTGTTTCAGGCCGAGGCGGTAATACCTGGCTGAGCCCTAAGGGTTGTGCCATGTTTTCTGTTCAGGTACATGTGCCGTTGGATAGCGTCGTCGGCAGGCATTTACCGTTGGTACAACATGTGGTCAGTTTGGCGATGGTTACGAGCATCTGCCAACTGCCAGGTTTAGAGGTTGGTAGATCAAGGATCAATCAGCTTTTTTTTTTGTCATGGATAATAAAAATAAATAAAATAGAGAAGCAATCACTTCCATATTTAAGAAAAAAAAACTTTATAAACCTTTTGCAGGGATTAGATATTGGAGTAAAATGGCCCAATGATATATATGCCAATAAAAAGCACAAATTAGGAGGCGTGTTAGTCTCAAGCACAGTTTTCAACAACACTGCCATCTGCAATATCGGTAATTAACATTAATTTATAATAAATTAATTAATTTGTAAATTTTAGTCTGGTTTTAAGAGTATTTTAACATTATTTGAAAACTTTAGTGTTAACTCTCAATTTTTTAATTTATGAGGCCCTAAGATGACTTGAATGGTTAAATACTTATTTATTATATTTATCTCTATTTATTTAACAGAAAAAAAGAGTTATTAATTCAACAACCTAGAACGATATTGTTATATTTCAAATTTAAAAATAACAACAAATATATATAAGGTAAACGTACCTATAGTAGCCACTACTGGAACAGTGTCCACTATAGATACGTTTACCTTATATTTATATATATATATATTGTAAAAGACATACTTACCAATCGTTTATCAATAAACTAAATAAATATTGTCCAATATCTTGATCTTGATTATTGAAAAGTGATCTAAAGAATTTTTTTTTGTTTTTTTGGCCTTTTTATTTCAGGAATGCTGTTCAGAAAATAGTTTCAGTTCTTGATATTAGAAAGAATGGTTATGAAATTGTTAAGAGTAACAATTGCTGACGTCGGGATAAGAAATGGTGAAAATTTAGTGATAACGTTACTAACCGTTCCTTGCATTGTTACTAACCTGCATTACTTTCCATCTATTTTTTTTAAAAAAGAATAAATAAAAATAAAAAACAAGAAATTTTATAATTTCTTTTCAAAGACTAATTTACAGTTAAAAGGAAACAATTTTATATAATTTCATTTATTCAGTACATAAACAAAGTAGTAGAAAAGCAAAATATGTAGGTAGTGACAGTTTGGGTAAACCGGTGAATAGTGCATTAAATAAATCCAAGAATGCCGTTAAACAATCAAATGGGCAAAATATAAAATAAAATATAGAAGTTTAAATCACCGAATCAGGTAAACTATGTTGTTTCTTGTGTATTAGGAATTTTCTCGTGATTTTAGCTTTGGTCTGACTATGGTATGTCATAAGTATACTCTTTTTTTTTTTTTTGTTTTTCCCCCGATTCTGGTTTTGTGATAGGTTTGAAGATTTTTATTTTCTGAATGGCCTTACAAGTATAAAGTACTTTCGAGAGACCTGCTTTCACTGCTGAATGTCAACACATGATTTAACTTTTGTTTTATAAATCGATTAGTAATAGAATACTTAACTTTTTTGTTTAGTCTTGTTTAGAATAAACCCACACAGTAACACCGATAAATTATGAATCAATTAAAATTAAAGAAAGGAAATATAACCTTTATTTACAAAAAAACAAACAAACCTAAATAAATGAAATAGGTACAAATTCGCAAGGAACAGGATTCATCAACTCCTAAACGGGGCCTATTCAGGATGAGATCAGGGACACACTTAACTGCCCCATATTGGCTAAGGCCAGAAGCAACGTAGGGGAACCATTACCTTTCTACCATCCAAGAATGAAAAGAACGAAAGACGATGGTTAGGAGATAACCGTTTTTAATTTAAAAAATAAAATTAGTGTTACATTGTGGGATTATTCAAAACCAGATCCACTTTCTTTCAGCATTTTTGTTTTGATTTTGATTCTCATACCATTTTTGTTTGATCCTAACTAAAGAAAATATGCGAATTATAATATTTATACAATATATATATAAATAAAAAACCTACTTGTGTGCTTACATATTCTTATAATAATCTGCTTGCTGGTTATGCTATAATCTTTTGTATTCTTTTTTTTAACCTTATATAATGGAAATAATATTATCATTGCATTTTTATTATTTTTTTGCCTCGCTCGGATAAACAACTCAAAACTTTCTTTTTTCATTAATACTTTAACTGAAATGGTAATAATCTAAAAAACGTTCGATCAGTGTGGTATTGATTTGAATCATTTCCAGTCTGAAAACACCTTAAGGCCCGGTGCACATGAGCTGCAAGGCCCGCTTGACGCTAAGAAGCTTTTCCAGGAAGGCTTAATCCTTCATCAAAAAGGGTCAGTGCACATGAGGAGATAGGACGACGCGTCACTTCAAAATTACCACCCCAATACCCAGTTTTTTGTTCGTTTTGTCTTTATTTTATTTTATTTGTCTTCATTTTAGCCCTGTCGAAGATCCTCATGTTTGGATCGAAATGTAGGCTGTCCAAATACAGAATGTTTGACAGAAAATCCTGATTACCAATCATCCTACAGAAAAAGTTGACGCCTAAATTAATTAAATAAATAAAATGAGTTATAAAATATTAAAGATTAAATCTCAAATTACATATCTTATTAATTCCTCATTGATAATGATTCAAAATCATCAATCTAATTAATAATAATTTAAAAGATTAATTTTAATTGGTTATCTAATAACATTTAAAGTTAAATAAGTAATACAAATTAAATTAATAATTATGTTACTTAAAACTAGCCTTTATTAAAGAGGAAGACAGGAAAGTACGCAGCGTCGAATAGCAGCCCGATACGAGGAGAAACAAGCGTCAGCTGCTGAGCCTACCGGACTGAATTGGAACATCCGGTCGTGACTTGCAGCCCATGTGCACTGCCCCTATATACCCAACGTATGTCTGCCTATCAGCGTAACATTACGCCTAGCGGCCAGCGGGCTTTGCAGCTCATGTGCACCGGGCCTAAGCGAAGAATTAGCCGCTTTTGAAAGTTACAAGTATTCCAAAAGAGGATCTAAAAAACTGAAAATATTTGTGAATGATTTAATTATTTGAGCAAAATCTATATTATTTATTGTTAATTATATGTTTTGTGGAAAAAAAATCAATACCACAAATCTGTTAATAATAATAATATAACAATATTTCCGATTCTATTTTTCATCAAGAAAATTAAAAAAAAAAAATCTGGTGCGTGCGCGCAACACACAACTTTCACTTACCAACTTACTTAGATAAGAAATTGACGTGTTTTGTTAAATATCATTTCCCAAAGTCACACATTTTTCTACATTCATATCTTATTTTTATTAATCGTTAAAGCCGTTTTTGAGTAAATAAAAAACCCCGTGAAAATGATACAAAATGTATTAAGTAAAGTCCCCCCTTCGGTTGATCAATTTTGATGAAATGTTGGCTATCACATATTTGGCATATACATACATCAAATACCCAGTTTGGTCACAATCGTGAAAGCCGTTTTTGAGTAAATAAAAAAAGCACGTAAAAATGGTACAAAATTTATTAAGTAAAGTGCCCCCTGCGGTTGGTCAATTTTGATGAAATTTTTACAGACATATCTCGGGCATATAAATAGATCAAATACTAAGTTTAATCAAAATCGTTAAAGCCGTTTTTGAGAAAATCAAAAAAACACGTGAAAATGTTACAAAATTTATTAAGTAAAGTCCCCCCTCCGGTTAATCAATTTTGATGAAATTTTTACAGTCATATCTCGGGCATATAAATACATCAAATACCCAGTTTGATCAAAATCGTTAAAGCCGATTTAGAGTAAATAAAAAAAACACGTGAAAATGTTACAAAATTTATTAAGTAAAGTCCCCCCTCCGGTTAATCAATTTTGATGAAATTTTTACAGTCATATCTCGGGCATATTAATACATCAAATACTCAGTTTAATCAAAATCGTTAGAGCCGTTTTTGAGAAAATCGAAAAAAACGTAAAAAGTTATTAAGTAAAGTACCCCCTCCCTTTAAGTAATTTTGATGAAATTTATGCTGTCACATCGCGGGCATATACCTACACTAAATACCCAATTTCATGATCGCACGGTTTATAGTTTTTGAGCTAGTCTGTTCACACACACACACACACACACACACACACACACACACACACACAGACACACACACACACACAGACCATTTCGCGGGACTTGGTCATTTCGACTCAGGGGACCCCAAAACGTGTATTTCCGTTGAAAACCGGAAGTCGAAATTTTTCACGATCGCAATACTTCCACTTACTATATATTTCATATATAGGTAAGTGAAAGTAAAAAACTATTGATATCCACACCAAATTAATCTTTTTCCATGCCTGGAATCGCCATTTTCCCTAGTGATATGCCCATGTTTTCAAAGGACTATAATTCCCAGTACGGGTCGCATTCACGATGACTATAAATAAAGCTCAAGCGCAATCACTGAGGGTAGGTGGTATAACTTTAGAATCCCCATGTATTTCTCATGGTCAGCTTTAGGTTGCATGTCTAGAGTAGTTTCATCTAAAGACCTAATCATATATGCCGCAGAGGGTAAAACTAAAAATATAGTATATCCTAAAGCTTTGAAATAATACTCTATTAGTGCTATGTTGTTTATTGAATTGTTCACGTTAATTAGAAAAATGAAATTCCCTGGGTGAAATTGGGAAATCCATACCGTTTGTCCTATATTCTCCAAATTTCGCTCAGTGGTTCTTTCATACCAGGTGCGAACACCTGTCCATATTAAAATTGCATAACTTCAGCCATTCTCTGGATATATACTTTATTGTTATAAAAATCGTTTTGATCTCGCTTTACATTGGTTTTTATGAAATCAACCATTTGAGTCTCTAAAAGTCTCACTTTTTAGACTTTATAGATTTAGAAAATGAAATTCTCCGGGCGAAACTGGTATAAACAGCTAGTAGGGAATATTGTTATAATTCTTTTATGGATTATTACTAACAAATCTTTAAGTTAGTGGAATAATTTGTATTTCTATTCAAATTTTCATTTCTCTTATTAAAGTTTATATACTCGATCTTTTTAGGTTGTGGATTAAACTTAAAAAATGAAGAGCCGACCCTCTGTGTCCACGAAATGATCAGAAGAATGAATAAGCAATTGTCGACCAACGTGGAACTGATATCATATGAAAAGTATTTTGCCAATGTGTTCAATAAAATTGAGGAACTGTTTAACTCGATCGAATCCACTGGGACTCTCGACAACTTTTTACCAATATATTATGATTATTGGTTACACAGGTTAGTATAACAATTGTATATTATTTTAATGTAATTAAATTTATTATTTTAATCAAAACATATTCACTCTTTAACAATACCACTTTAATTCATGGGCCATTCCACATCAAATCAACAAAATATATCATTTTGAACCTCATCGTCGCAGATTTTCTTGAAATTTGGTATATAGGTACTTCTTGTATCTAATAGAAAAAAAAAAAAACCTGTACCACTACAACCCATAAAGGGTCTTGGGTTCAGTACTATGTAAGGAAGAGTACTGTTTCTTGGTCAGCGGTCGTGCAAGGAGGTGATTTGACCGTGATCACACTCAACCGACAGGTTTTTCCCCTTAATTTTTCAATTAAGGGTACCCACTTTATAGAGGCTGGGTTTGCCCCAGGAGGGTCTCTCGGCCCACGAGACGAACTGTGGCGAATAATAAAGATATCATAAGCCATGTCAGATTCGAACTCGGGACCTTAAGCACAGCAGTCCACTGCCTTACCAGTGGGCTACCCCGCTCCCCAATCTAATAGAACAACTGTGAAATATTACTGCGATATGTCTACCCGTTTTTGAATTATTGGTCTCTAAAGCCCTCAAAATTAGGTCCAGAAACAGAAAAAATCATGATTAAAAATAGATGTAGATATTTTCCAAACTTGACTAGGACTATGAGTCCTCTTTTAATAGCGTCTATCATGCGATTTCATACAATATACAGCATTGTATAGGTTGGTACTAAAGTAATTTTCTTTAAACCTAGTTTAAAATTTTAATTTCAATTTTCTCAAAAACGGTATCTTTTAAAATTTTTATATTTCCTTAAAAAATAGGTAGTATTATATCTATTCCTACAACAAAATATAAAAGTGGGATGAAAATTTCTTCATTACTAAAAAAAATTGAAAACTAGTGATCAAATTCCGTAAATCTAGCATTTTATGATTAAAAATATCTGGAGATATTTTCCAAATTTGACTTGAACTATGATATTGGTGTCATTTAACAGCACATTTCATGATATACAACAATGTAGAGGTATAGGAGGTGTAACCTATTAAAAAAAAAAAATTAAAATAAAAAAAATGGCCGGTATTACTTCGGATGAGGAGCTCCAAGATGGCGGCCGGCGTGAGTAAACAACAAGGTATTCCGATCAGGCCCTACACGATATCCACGATTCAGTTCAGGTTAACCGAGAGTTACCGAGCAGATGTAGTCAAGA
Organism: Aelia acuminata; assembly: GCA_911387785.2. Taxonomy (NCBI): domain Eukaryota; kingdom Metazoa; phylum Arthropoda; class Insecta; order Hemiptera; family Pentatomidae; genus Aelia; species Aelia acuminata. The sequence continues at coordinate 6,869,661 of OU426982.1, read as the reverse complement.
TAACCTTCCCGCCTCAATAATGGATACAACCTACATAATGTACAAATGAATGTTTCTTTACTATAATTATTAATGTTTAATGTTTCTTTACTATAATTTCCTGTGATGGTTGCATAAAATTTTAAACTAAACAGACCATTTAACAAATAAATTTAATAGTTTGTTTTGTAAATTTATTTGTTTGTTTTTTAAAAATATGTTGTTGTACTGTTTAAATGATTAAATGGGTTCAAGTTAAATGCACGTATAAATGGAAAAAGTACAAATAAATTAATATAAGAATCCGATTATTCCTAACCACCAGATTATTATTTTTTTTATTATTTAAAGAAAAAATGTATTTAATTAACCAAAAAGGAATAATTTAATCTTTTGTTTTGATAATTTATTTGTTTGATGATTGATGATGATTTTATATGATATGTCTCCAAAGAAAAAAGAACAAACTGTACATGATTTATTAGATTGAAGAAAGGGAGTAAAAGGTTTAATAAATTGTATCAATTAAAATCAATTTAACGATATTATCGGCTAACTGTATTATAATCCACTAAATAGAATTAATTTAATTAAATACGTTTCAACTAGCAATAATCGCACTTCAGTAGACCTTCATTGGATACGATATTGCCTCTGCACAATGTTAATTTAATTAAATGTTTTTATTTGTTAATATACTGCCCTAACCCAATTAAAAGTTACACATATATTTCAATCATTTTTCGATCAATACTTCCAAGTTTCGACGAGCTATTGGAAATGTGTTATATAAATATGCCATTTGGATATAGGTACAAACTGTGTAGCTGCATCAGACCTAACTTAATAAAAGTAAGCAACGAATGAATTCCCCTCCAAAAATGTGGATAAAACCGACATCGGATCTCGGGAGCTCTCGATTAACCCGAACTGAATCGCGGATATCGTGTAGGGCGTGATCGGAATACCTTGTTGTTTACTCACGCCGGCCGCCATCTTGGAGCTCCTCATCCGAAGTAATACCAAATGGCCTTTTTGCGAAAAATTAAGAATAAATTAATTAATAAATAAAAATTAAATATGAAAATTTCTTTAGTACCAACCTATACATTTTTACAAGTAGTACCCATGTACCAAATTTCAAGAAAATCTGAGATGGTGAGGCTCAAGCCTGCGTTGAATTGACATGGAATGACCTTCCTATTGAACAAAAGAAATCTGGCAAGGAACAGCTGTTTTAATTTCAATTATAACTATAAAAATATTTTTCAAACTTCACAAGAGTTATAAATAAATTCCCACCTTTGAATATAAGAGACCAATTCTTTAACCATCCAAGTCCACCTAATTTTTTGTGGGTTTCGATATTCAAAGTTGAGTCATTGACGAACGCCTTCCTTCACCTACTAATACAATAAATATCTAAATTGCCTTGACTCAGCTTGGGTTAAACATTCCAAATATTTATTGATATAAACATGACTCAATTTCATTTCGTCCAAACATGTGCCGCCACCATGCAGCATATCCTCCCTAGGCGTAGTTTCCTGCTCTTATTCCAACTAAATGTTTATTTTATAAATCCAAATAATACAGTAGACGTTCTCTTATCCGAAGTTCGTTAATCCGGCGATCCCTTTTATACGGCGCTCTGGTTGGAAAAAGAGAAAATAATATTTCGATTTTTTCCCATTCTTCATTCGTAATAGACTTTACTCAAAACTAATTTCCTGTCCTAATGTGTCCTGACTTATTTATATTGCCTGGCTACACGGTTGCTGAGCTTAGATTTGATTTCCTGCCTTAATGTGTCCTTATTACATTACCTTACAAGAAACAGTAGTTCTTTACTTAAAAACTCCCACTTCACCTGCTTTTGAAGCTACCTCAGAGCTTAATGTTTGCCAGTATTGTTTTAGCTTGTTTCGGGAGGGCATCTTCATTATTTTGCATGGTATGGCGTCTAAAAGCAAGAAGATATTTCTTCGCTTACATACGTGGAGCAGCAGCCGACGTGTTCCCGTCAAGACATCATAATTTGTAAAAAATGGTGGGATTACGCTGCAATAAACAGTGTAATTTTTGCTCCTCAGGAAAAAATTATTCACTATTTTAAAAAATAATGTCACTAATTTCGTAATAACTCTTAAATTAGGTGTTATGTGGATAAACATATAAAAATATACTAGCTAGGGTGCCCGACTTCGCTCCGGTAGTTGTTTGGCAGTTTTAATAACAGAAAAACTTTAAAATTAAAGGAAATATAGAACAAAATTAGCACTTTCTTGAAAAATTTAACAATATATCAATATTAAGATTCGAGATCTGCAGCGTCCGCCCAAATAAGGAACTCTATATACTTTATAGGGTGTTGAAAATGGCGAATGAACAATTCATTTTGCTGCAACTTTGTCGAGTCATGCATCAGTTTTGATGGTTTCTGTGATTATGAATCCTATAAGCCCATTCCAAGCAGTCAGCAGATAATAAGTTATTAGATTATTAGTTAAAAAAACTATATTTGGAGTACAACTTAAGTGCTGACTACTGTGATGGTCCCATTGGATCCAGAAGTTTAGAAAATACCGAAGATTCATAGAAGCTTTTTTTGTAAGAACTTTCTTCCAGTTCAACCTCCCTTAATATGTAATGTGTTTATCAATTAATCTTCTTATAAGAAAATTAATTTTGTAAAGTATCCAGTCGGTTTTCCAATTGATTGCAGATATGTAAAATCATTAATTTATTTTAAAAGAAAAGGTGAAACTAATTATTTTCGCTTGATTTTTAAGTAATTTAAAATGAACAGCTGACAAAATATATAACCTTTACAAATATAACGGAATGAATAAACAATAAACATTGAGTGAAACACACCCTAGCGCTTCCTGGTGGTCTGCAGCTCGAACTAAATTTTTTTTTTTTGGGGGTCACATGTGGTGTTGTGGTTAGCATGGCAACCTACAATACTAAAGATCGCGGGTTCAATTCCAGCGGTGGCCCTAGGATTTTTTAATGGGAGTAAAAAATCCTTAGTCATGCCGTCCCTCGGATAGGACGTAAAATGGAGGTCCCGAGCCTGTGCGATGTCAGGTACTCGTTAAAGATCCCTATCCTAATTATACCTGGATAGGCAAAATTTAGGACTCCCACTGTAGCATCGTCCGATTAGCCTTAGTAGCATAAAAATGGACGTTAAACAAACAAACAACAAAACAAACAAACTAAATTTTTCATTCATAAACTCGTATGTCATTCTCAGGTAGGCTAATTACATGTTGCAAGAGGCTTAAAATTCCAGTCCTTTTCTCTTCAATTTCACACCCTTAAGAGAAAAACGGAAACCTTCTTCTCCGTTAGGGGACATACAGTTACACGCTGACATAAATCTCTTAATCGTATGTGGAGTCGTTTCTGAGCCTTTTCGGCACGCACATTGTACACTTTGCTTTATAATATATATAGATTATAGCTTTGATTAGTGTTCAGATGTATCTACCTACTACTTATGAATACATTTATATTTTTTAAATATCTTAGTTGAGACATTGTTGTTAATTTAATCTGCCCATGATTACTTATCTTGCCATTATTACTAAATTAATATAATATAACTTTAAAAATCAACATCCTCCTATCTGGGGTTTTCACTTATCGGACGGTACTCTGGTCCCGACGTCGTCGGATAAAAGGGCGTCAACTGTATATGCATATCTGGTTCCCATCCCTTGTATTAGATATTCACAGAAATAGTCGTGAATTTTTATGCCTAACTTTTATGATAGTAAGGTGAAGTGGGGCAAGATGATGTTACGACCAATAAGAACAGAACATTAATCATAGGAATTAATCAAGTATGGTTGCCAAAGACATTAAATAAAGATGCTTTAAGTATAAATAAAAAATTATTGGAAGTTATTTGCTAATCTAACATAATTAGGTTCTGGTAGAGACCCTGTAAACTTTGTATATTTCAATTTTTTTCATCATTATAATGATAAAATAGTACGAAGGAAGTTTCCAAATGAAAGCTGAAATTTCTTCTTTCAAGAAAGTCTCAAAAATTTCTTTTTATTGATTTTTATACAGTCAAAGTCTTATATCTTAAATGTTTGTTGATGTTTTGTTCCCTTTTAAAGTATTTTCAAAACTATCAATCACAAATTCATCAAGAAAAAAATCAAAATTTAAAAAACTACTAAAATGTATTAAAATAATATAAAAAAATGGTGATTTATTAAAAATAACCATTTTAAAATTGCTAAAATATATTTTTTTAAATTATTTTTATATATGTTACATAGTTTTTTAAATTTTAGGATGTTTTCTTGATAAATTTGTGATTGATAGTTTTGAAAATTTAAAAAGGAGCGAAATGTCAACAAATATTTAAGATATACGACTTTGACTGTACAAAAATTAATAAAAAGAAATTTTTGAGACCCTTTCAGCTTTAATTTGGAACCTTCCTTCATTCTATTAGTGGTCTTTTTTAGTCTTCTTCTCTTTTTGAAGATTAATATTTGATAAAATATTGTATTTGAAACATTTTATTTAATTTTTTAAAGCGACGCTGAAGTAGAAATCCGGACAACAGACGGTGAATCGAAAAAAGCCAAGGTAAAAGGCATTGATTCGTCTGGCTACTTAGTGGTGGAGCTGCCTGGAGGCGTGGAGACCGTAGTGCACCCCGACGGGAACACGTTCGACATGCTGGCCGGCCTCATCGTCCCCAAGTTCTCCAGTTCGTAAGGCTCTAGCAATTAAGTACGGAATCGGGGGAATTCCCTGATCCGATTAACTGTTTCATGTCTGCCTTATTTCGAATCGTAGATTTCTTTACATTTTCTAAAAGTGTATTAGTCATTCAACACGGATAATTTAGTTATATATTTTTTATTTCACCGTAGTTGGTCATTAGTTTATTAATTAATAATAAATTCTTCCATGTCTAAGTTAATTAACGATTCACTCAGCTTTTTGTGATTAGTTAGTATTGATTAGTAAATGTTTAGAACTAATACTAAGGGTCTTTTTACTTAAGTATCGCCACTTATATTTATATGAGCAACATATGATTTTTAAAAAATAACAGTTACTAAAAAGTAATAGTGGTCTTAATAAATTTTTATCATTAAAAAAAAAAAACATTAAGCTGTTTAGTGTGGCACCGATATCAACTGAAAAGGACCCGTGGGGGATTTTTTTATATCTTTTTAGTGAGTGTTGTGGTTTTTTAACTGAAAATGATGCATTGGGTGTTCGCTAAAGTTGTGACATGCCCATTTCCAGACAGTTTCATTGATGGACTCTTTTCATTTTTTAAAAAATAAATTTCACTGTACCCTGTACTGAAGAAGGCAATTTACAAAGTGTGAAAATCTTTTTAAATAATGATCTTAAGTTGCTTATTAGCGAATAAAAAGCCAGCTTGTTAGCCGAACCACCAAGTTCATGTTATACAAGAGGCTTATAAGGCCTATAAGTAGTCATGTATAGCGCTGAAACCTGGACCCTCAAAAAGAAGAATGAGAACCTGCTAGATTGGTTTGTGAGAGGAATTCTGAGGAGAGTTCAAGGTGCAGTACGCGACAACGGTCAGTGGCGACGAAGGAAAAACTGCGAACTGTTCCAGCATTATTACGACCTAAATATCTCATCATATATAAGGATACAAAGGCTTAAATGGCTTGACCATGTATTCATGTCAGCAGGCTGTACAGAAATGTATCGGATGGTATGCGTCGACGAGGAAGGCCGAAGGGCCAATGGAAGGATGCTGTAGGGTAGGATCTTCGTCAACTGAAGATGTCGGTCACGCTTGTGGGAGATAGAGACGGATGGTTGGCTGCTGTTGAGCAGGCCAAGGGCAGCTTCGTGCCACTGTTGAGCCGGTAGAAGAAGAAGAAAATCTTTTAAATAGACTCAATAAAATAAAGAACGGAAAGAAAAATTCACCACAACTGAAGGTCCTTTCTATCTTTATTATCATTTAACACTTTGACGCCCTGTAATTCATGCTACTTGCCCATTGGCGGCTGAGTTTAATGTTTTTCACTCTGTAGGACGGTAGCGCTTCCAGGACAATATGGAGTATTGGCAATCCAATAATAATAAATACTATCCCACTGGTTATGTTTATAATACGATATTAATTATCATTGTTTATAAAGAAAGTAAATTTTTATATGTTTATAAATATAAATATGGAGGAAACGAGAAGGCAGATGCTGCATCTAGACTGGCTCGAACAGGTGATAACAGTCAAGTCAAATCCATAGACATTATCCCCCGAGAAGACTGGGGGAGGCACGTGAAATCCAAATTAATGACACAATGGAATGAAGCCTGGAGAAGGAACCCCTCCAAACTGCTACAAATAAAAGCAGATTGTAAAAAATGGTCAACCAGCAACAGAAAATCTAGGAGAGAAGAAATAATCCTCTGCCGGCTTAGAATAGGTCACTGCGAATTCTCCCATGCATACCTGCTTCACAACCTCGCACACCCTACCTGCGTCAAATGTGGTGCCCAGATCACGGTCTCCCATATACTAGTGGACTGCGAACACTACCAGCCTGCAAGGACAAAACTAAAAATGAACACATCATTAAAAGACGTGCTACGGGATACCGAAGATAATGTTGAAAAGCTTATGAATTTTTTGAAGCTTACTGGATTTTACAACAGAATTTAAAAAAAAAAAAAAAAAAATGCCAATGACCCCTTCGGGTAGAGGCATATCAAACCAAATAAATAAATAAATAAATATAAATAAAACAAATAAATAAATTTTCATTATTTTAATTTTCAGCTATATAGAAATTATTTCTACTTTCTTAACACTTTGGCTGCCATGTCACCTGAAACCGAGTAACTGTTCTTTTTTTGGTTAATTAAATATTGAAATTGTGTCAAAACGAGAGCTTGACTCAGCTATTCATCTACGGCAATCAAGTGTGAGCCACTGGTGGTACACCCCGCCCGATGAGGCAGTCAAGTGTGAACCACCTATGGTGTTTTAACACCTTTCATTCACAGAATGCAATTTAATTTTAACAAATTGATTCCTATTAAATTTTGCACTCAATATACGCTACGCATAAGTCTGTTTATACTGTGAATAATTTATATCCTTTTTAAAAGAGTCCTATTTATATAATTTAAATAATATGCACGTGAAAAATATACACAGTTACTGAAAGTACCCAGCCATGCTTAAAGTAAAAAATTATCTGGCGATACTCAAGTGACAAAGGCCGCATAATAATTTATTCTATCGGGGGGGGGGGGGGGGAAGGAATGACAATATTCCTGGACTTCCATGATTTGCACATATTAATTTTTTATGCGTAAAACCACCTGTGTTCAATTAACACACAAATTAATTTAGTTTTGTTTAAAAAAAAAAAATTATTAATATCCTAAAAAACCTTTTTTTTTTTTTTTTGTTTCACTGTATTTTATTGACAGGTTTCATAATTTGTTGTTGTATGGTTAAATTTTTTTTCCTGTAACATTCGAGCGGCATGGGAGGGAAGTGACTTTGAAAAGGTCTGATTAATTATAAGGGTTTAAGTGCTGTTGAAGAAATATTGGGAATTGAAATATTTTATAGATTTAATTGAGATGTTTGTTGTTTTTTTTTTGTTGATTTTAACATTTTTAGGTACTACTTTACCTATTCACCTGCTGGCTTTGACAGCTGATAAGCACACTGCTACCTGTTGGTCACCATGCGAACTACCATCCCCACCACCTCTCTTCTTAGCCGTTAAAGGCCGAATTTAAGGCTCGGTTAGAATTATATTATGCGCCTTTTTTTAGTAGTATCGGACCGTGACGTCATCTCAACCCTAACCACCTTCACGTATTCCTGGCAAATAAACGTCGATTAATCTTATTTTCTGTACATATGATTAATTTTGAAAATCCCTCGTCTCCCCACCCTTGCATCTATCAAACATTACTTTTCATTGAAATTTTCTCATATTTTGAAGTATTAGTATTTCAGAGATGCTGAAAAATATTAATATTTAACCTATACCATACCCAATAGAAGTAATTGTGTAACTATTCATTATGCATATAGTGTTACCACCTTAAATATACCAAACTTAAATATTTTATGATGGTTGATTCATTTCAGATAAATTTCCTCCTATTGTTTTCAAAATATACGTTTTTTAATTATATTTTTTCAGAAAATTTGTTTATACACTGCCTCATTATTCACGTTTTTCTATAAGCATTATGCCTATACTTATATGAAGAACTGATATTTACATACTTTACAAATACTGATTCTTCGAAATATTCGGAGAAATAGATAGAAAGTAAAGTATGATAGAGCAAATGGTGGGGAGATGTGGGTTTTTTAAAAGTTAGATAATTATATCGACTGAGACGAAATGGATGTGTAAATTTCAGATGGGATGAGATAGTGTGTGATGTAAAAATGGCGTAATGCTGAGGTAAGACGGTTATTTTTCAAACAGGAGGTGAAATGGAAAAAAAGATTCGGTCCTAGTAGTTCGCATGGTGACCAACAGATTGCAGATTACTTATCAGCTGTCAAAGCCAGAAGGGAAATAGCAAAAGTAGTACTTTTTACCATTTTTACTTTATTCCTAGAATTTTTTATCTGAATCCAAAATGAAGTTGTTGATTGAAAATAGATCCATTCATCAGTATACATGGTTGTTTTGTCCCCCCAAAAAGTTTTATATAAACTCAAATCTCATAGGTTTTGTATGTATACATATTTACTGTTTTCTTTAATATTGAGATTATCAATAATCAGGATTTTCAGTTAAATTACTTTATTTGGAGAGATTACGTTTCGATCCAAACGTGTGGATTTTCGCCAGGGCCTGTTGTGTCGAGCGTAATGCGTTTATTGCTTATAAAGTTACAACTTATAGCAAGGAGTTGGTTGTTTACATTACATAAGAAAAAAAAATATTTCAATGCAATTTAAAATTAGAATCATTACAAAATTTACAAAGTTACATTATTTAATACAAAATTAGGTTATTTAATGTGAGAAATATATACAAAATAGTGAGAAAAAAATATATATACACTTTATGATTAATATTTAAGAAAAAAAAAATCAAAATAAATAAACTTTTTATGATAAAATTGTATATGATATTGTAATGTAATGATAATTTTTTTCTTGGGCTTTTATATATTTGACAAAAATTTCCTATTTTTCAGGCTTTTCATGACGATTATAAAGATGTTGTCGATTTCTGTATACTGCACGAGAAGGTGCGCCAATTTATCTGTTTTGTCCAATTCTTAAATTATAAATCCTAAATATTTTAACGGAATCGTTATAGAATAGGGCATGCCAACAAGAGATGGGATATACTGTCTTCTTCTTTCCTACATAGAGCAAAGTCTCGGCATTGAATTTTATTGAATATTTTTGGACATATAATCTTGCATTTTGTTTACCGCTTAGACGCAGTTGAGCCATTATTCTGATTTTATTTATATGTGTTTTAAAATAAAAATATTCTTCAGCACCATCGAAGGAGCTTATATCACGGTACAAAAGATTAGATGTGCTGTTTAGGGCATTATTAATATCAACTGAATGTAAAGATTTTTCCAAGATATCGGACAACTCTATTTTGATCAGTGCCTGCTTATCCCATTTGTGCTTTACTCCTAATGATGTCGAGTAATCTTTAATCTTTAGTCGAGAATAATAAAAAGACATGCTGACATCATAATACAGACGTGTCTGTATTATTTTTGACTCTTTTGAAAGATCCACAAATAGTTCTTTCGACTTTCGACTGGACGAAGATCCACATGTTTGGATCGAAATGTAGGCTCTCCGAATAAAAAAAATTTACTTAAAATCCTGTTTATCCTTACATGCACATAAATTATGTTATGAAACTCTACGGTTTTCCATCACGCATAAAAAAATTTAGATATTAAATAGGCCCTAGTACATTAATAACTGTATATCAAACCATAAGTTTCATTAAAAATAAGAATAGGATCATAATTATAGAATGATGTACATTTACATACATTTAAAATAACCATTCAAGTATGTAATATAGGTTACAGTATCTAAAGTAAACTATTATAATAATTAGAACAATGTAAAATGAAGTCAAGAATTAGAAAAACAGGAATTATGTCCTAAAAATAAATTGATTAAAAAAATAGTGCACAAATCTTCATTAGTCCAAATTATAATGAGCCTTAAAGTATTTACTAACTTATCATTTAAAAATATCTTTTTCAATGCATTTATGAATTAGTCGTATTATATTCCTCCTCGACAGTGTTATATTCAGGGCATTTCCTCTTATAGAATTTTATTAATGTTAGGCCTCTATTTGTGCAACCATGGTTACTTCTTAATCTAGCGAGAATTGATATTCATTTTATATGTAGCTTTACACTTACATATGTGCACCACGTGGGTGGAGACACATTAGGTTGAATGATTAGAATCTGAATCCCAGCTGTACATTCATTAATATAGGTGCTTTTTTTTTTTTTAACGATATCAGACTAATTTCTGTATAGGTAGTTTAGCATTTTCGTTTTTATTCTGTTTTGCTAGCTTATTGGTTCCTAAACAGACCAACTTCTGTAAGTTTGTTTACCGATTGACCTATATTTTTATTTCGACGAGGTAATTCTTGATATTTCTTCAACAGCATCGTGATGATGTGTTCCTTTTGTTATTTTATTCAAACTTAATAAAAATAAAAGCAAAAAGTTCCCTAGTTATTAACCTATGATTAGATTTAGAATATTTGTCTGTCGGACATTTATTAAAGATGTTGCATATCAATTTTTGATTTTTTGATTCGAATTATTTATTTATATCTAGAGATTTTATTATGAGAAGAATAAAGAAATTCTAGTCTTGTTATTTATTTTTTACAATTCTTGTTACATTTATAAATTTTATAAAGATCTAATAAATAATTTATAAGTTTCTAAAACCCTAATTCCTTTATATTGAAAATTTTAAAACCAACAATAAAATTTATAAATGAACATAATATAAATAAGATATTTAATAATATACGTAAGCCTCTCAAGTTGGTTATAAATTGCAAATTTTTGTTAATTTAACTTCAATGTTGTTTTTATAATGTTTTACTTACTATGATAAAACAATGTTATTACATGTCTTTTTTCTCTATGAATGTTTTATAAATTTTAGATCTCTATGTGTCATGGAAAGATAATTTTTTGGCTTATAAATGTTTAAAAATTGACTTAACGCTGTTATGATGTATAATGTGGTGTTTAAAATACGTATGTCTCTCTTTTTACCTTACATATATGAGGAATTGTGATCTTTGAATTTAGCTAGTTCTCTCTCTTTTTAATCTTCTGTTAATTGTTATATATTAAATAATTTATGTCGTCCACAGTTCAATAAATAATATTTATTATTTCATTTTTTTTCTTCACCCCTAATCCCATTTACGATTTATAAGATTTCCTAAATCTCTTTTCCACTTTTTCCGGTCTTGGAAGCCTTCTTCGCTGAGCCCTCAGGCTGCCTGCCGTCCCTTCTCCTATTCCATCCGTCCACATCTTCTCTGGCCACACTTTTATTTATTTTTCTTTCCTGAGGTTTATGAATAAGCAATTGTCGACCAACGTGGAACTGATATCGTATGAAAAGTTCGAGGGTCATTTAATAAGTAAAGAGACAAATGGCTATAGCTCAAAAACGGTTTATTTCAATCTTTCAAAATTAAGGCTATTTTTCAACATAATCACCCCCACAGTTATGCACTTGCCCCATCTTTCTTGCAGCTTCCTAATTCCCTTGGCGAAGAATTCTTCGATTTACCCCGAAGCCACTTTTGCAACACTTCCTTAGCTTCCTCATTGTTAGCAAATCTTTTTCCACGTAGGGCGTCTTTGAGTGGTCCATACAGGTAAAAATCAGATGGGGTGAGGTCAGGACTGTAGGTAGGATGAGGTAAGACCTCCCAACCCAATTCTTGAAGCATATCACGGGTTAGCTGGGCTGTATGAGGGCGAGCATTATCGTGCTAAAGAATGACTCCTTTTGACTAGAGTCCACGGTGTTTGCTCCTGATAGCTGGTCTAACTTTGTGTTCTAGCATCTCACAGTAGTATCGGCTATTGATAGTTCGCTGATCTTCAAGGAAATTGCAATAGAGACCAGAAACTTCCACTAGACGTCCACATCGGGGTTCATCACCTACACTTGTTCGGCCACTTTTAAACCGATCAACCCACTTGTAAAAATTCGCACGGTTCATACAACTTTTACCGTACTGTATCAACATTCTAGAAAAAATTTCACTTGGTTTTACACCTTCTGTGACTAAGAATCTAACGACTCAGTGCTGCTCTTCTAAGGTGCAATCTTCTAGTGGACTTGCAATGGTGAATTGAAAATTTTGAGGTTATGTTGACATAAAATGATGAAACAGCTGATCACAGCATATCAAGGTTGCCAACTAACACCCCTGAAAAGATTGTACACATTCATTGAATAGTTTTAAAATTATAGAATTTGTCTCTTTACTTATTGAATGACTGTCGTATTTTGCAAATGTTTCTCAGTCTCAATATATATATCTAATAAAAATCAACCAACTGAACTTCACACCCATAGTATACAGCAATTCAAGGAGGCACTGGATCAGCTGTAGCCGAGCCAACGGCCTCCGTCTCCCACACACTCTTCTTGTCATTCTGTCTCTGAAGCTTTGATATGCATGGTCTTCATCATTATCGGCACTCATCGCCTGCATCCTACTGGGAACAGTGATAATTGTCTTAAATCAAAGTATATTCCCCTATCGCATTATTACTCCAATGGAGGACAGTTTGGTATTATTCGCCGTAGTACTGTGAGTACCATCAAACTTATCTTTTTCATGCTCTCAGGTGGAGCTTTTTCTGAGCCTTGCCCATTAAAGGCTATTTACTCAAGATTCAGCATAGTAAAACCATGTAAGTCACAATTTTTAGTTCGCAACATATGCTTGAGAGTGTGAGTTTGCTGAAAATATACAAATACTGTCAGCTCACCAGTCATTATCGAATTGGTTATAACCAAAGCAATTGCTATTAATTCTTTTGCATTATCATTCAGCAATTTCTAAATTCTTACCATTGCAATGAATGTTTTATTCCTCTTTAATAATTTTAATCATTTGGCCTACTAGCATGGATGCTTTATTGTTCTTAGATTAAGCTTAAGTGAGTTTAAATCCTATTTTGGTTTTTCATTGTTAGAAATTATTGTTTATTCTTTCATTCATTAATTCTTTTCTATTACATTTCATTTGTATTTTGTTTATGATTATATCAATATATTTACTTCATAATTAAACATAATTTTTTCAGCACTCGTTGCTTGGTTATTAATTTTTTTTTCTTTATTCTCCTCTTTTCTGTATATTTAATTACATTAACAGCTAATCAAATGTGTTCAATAAAATTAAGAAACTGTTTAACTTAACTGAATCCACTGGGACTCTTGACAACTTTTTACCAATATATTATGATTATTGGTTACACAGGTTTGAACTACAATTGTATTTTACTGTAATCTAATTATTTTTTTTATTTTTAATAAAAAATTTCATTATTATTTGTGGCCATCAATTTACAGGCATTCTCATAATATCACCTCACGGATTCATTCCTAATCACTTGATTAGGGATGTGTTGGAGTTAAGAAATGCCTCAACTACAACTCCAAAAGTCCATTTCCATCACCAAGAGTTTATTTTCTGAGTTTATATCGATGTTCCCGATTTTAGAACCATAAAAGGCATGGGCGTCCGCAATGGGAGCAGGAAAGGGCAGCTCCTCTCGCACCCATAGAAAATATGAGAAACAAGAACTACAAATTACATAAATTTGTATTCATTTTATTTTTTTTTAACAGGAAACGTGAAGCTAGGACCACGTGAATATCACTTCCATTTCTTCACACCCTCTGCCTTCCTCTTGCTCCAATGCTCTCTCATCCTCCTGAACTGTTCCCTTCGCTCTTCCTCAGTCCATTTTCTCCCTCGTCTTCCTACCTCAACACAAGAAACCTCGTCTTCAGTTTTTCCCTAAAAAGCTCTCTATCTAAGCAGTCTCTATCTGTGATTTTTAGCCTTTCCAATTCTTCTTTTATTTGCTTAACATAACCCCCTATACTTTTATACCCATAGAACTTCAGTCTTCTGATCCACATTCTTGTATATTTCTTTATTAGATTTTAGTCTGTACCCTTCTTGCATTATCTTGGGTCCATGAATCCTCAGAATCTTCCTCTCAATCCTTAGAATTTTCTCCAGGCTAGGAAGGCTGACTGTTTCTATACCATACAGTATTATAGGTCTTACCACTGTACAGTAATGCCTTATTTTTGCATTTGAGGACAAATTTTTGTTATTATAGACATTTCTAGTTGTAGTCTTTCCAGTTTAGGTATTCTTTATTCTATGGATGCCCTTAGATATTCATTTTATTTATTTATTAAGTGTTATATGAAAACATACTTATTTTAAATGTTGTTTTAGGCTTCCACGGTCTGAATCCATTATATTCATTTCTTCTTCAGAGTTTGACCATGCCCTGAAGAAGCCCACAGCAGGATGGGTGAAAGCTTGGCAGTTGAAAAACCTGTTACATGGTCAAACCCTGAAGAAGAAATGCATAGATACTTATTTTAATTTTCAATTGCCAATAAGCTGTATTTGAACAATTAATTGAGCCTTGACAGTCAGAACAACTCGACCCCCCCCCCCTGCCCCCCCAGATGTAAATTTTACCAGCCTACCCTTACCTACACGAAATCCTGCAGTCACCCCTGATATGAGACTTTCAGTTGACATAATGACTAACTCTAAACCTCAACACTATTTTGCAGGAAAGCACCAGGGGAGGATTTAGCACAAAATTTGGGGGGTCATGAATAACCCTCTGGTCTCAACATCACTTGTTGTATTTAGCCTCACAGTGCTTTATTTTTAAAATTGGGTCTGTTTGTGAATACCGCATGCAGTTCCTTTCACGACGCGACATCCAGTTACTTTTAGTTAACAGCTACTTTCAACAATAATATGTAGAGGTTATAAACAGTGATAACCTTAATTTGTAATTTCAGTGATAATAAAAATGGGTCTTTAGAAATTAGCTCAAGAAATTTCTGACAAAAACAAGGCATTTCAGTTTTTGCAAGAAAATGAAATATTACATAGAACAAGGGTGTGTTCTATTATAAATAAATATTCATAGCTGAAATATATTCTTGTTATTCTCATCTAGGCCATTATTTGCAAATACAGGTTATAAATATTATTATCTAAATAAGAGTAAAAGTACTGAAGAGCGGCTGATGGGCGTGGCCTGTTTTGAGAGGTTATGTGACCGTGATGTTATGGAACTGCCATCGCCTTTATTTCAGTTAAAAAGTGCTTTGTTTGGCTTTAATAGATTCTAGCTTTCGACTCCCGCTCGCTCTTCAGAGATAAATAATTTGAAGTCGCACTTCAGTACAAGTTCCAAAAGAAGTAACTGTTTAATAAAAGTAACTGGATGTCGCGTCATGAAAGTAACTGGATGTGGTCTTCACAAACAGACTCTTAAAATTTATTGAATGGATTATTTCCTTGCTGCAGGAAGAGCTGCACCTAAAGTGTTAAGTTGATGGTTAAGCAGTTATGTAATTGCATCATTCCTTTAAAATTACCAACAAAATATAAAAAGCTAAAATATTTGGGGAGGGGTTCATAAACCCTGTGACCTCCCCCCTCTGGATCAGACCATGGAAATCACTTTATACAAAACTTCTCTTTGGAAAATCTTTTGCTCGCCTTAAAATAGGACATACCCGGCTGACACTCATTACAAGAGATACACCCCAATAGTTTAAGCATTAGAAATATTTTTCAGGAATGTCATTACTATAGACAAGTATGGGACAACCTCAAAATACCATCAGATATTCAATGAATCATTGCCCTTCCACTCATCACCAAAATGCTTTGGGTCTTTTGTACTTTATCCCCACATCTCTATTTTATATAAAAACACATGTTTTTATACAGAAAAAAATGAGTAACTGTTACTAGTAATTACTATTAACAGGTGTTCAAATATATTTTTTGTTAATATTATAGTAAAAATTAATATTATTGAACTTTTCAGTGTTTTTAAAAGTGCTAAAATTTTATCAAAATTACGGAATAATACATTAAAGAAGAAAATGTAGAAAAGGATATTTAATGAAACTAATAGAATAGAGTCACTGTGGTCGACATTAAAAAAAAGAACTAAGAAGGAATGCGGGACAAGAAGAAGTTTGGTGGACTCCTATTTATGTGAATTTGTGTGGAGAACGAGACATGAAAAAGAGGATCTTTTCAAAGCCATATTGACCAACATAAAAGATTATTGGTTATAGTAATGGTTATAGATTATACATTATAGTTTATTTGGTACTTTTCTGTTATAGTCACGCCCAGAGAAAATGTTTTTAATTTAGTTAGTACATTGCTTTTAGGAGAAGCAGGGTTATCGCCAGTGTTGCTAGGGAGGTAACTAAGAGTTAATTTCAAAACTGTTCGCTTACTGGCAACACTGTAAGGAGAAAACTCCTTTTTGGAAAATTCCTTGCCGAATAATAACGTTTTGACTAGATAATTAATCACGTTAAATATGGTTGAGTATCAGTATAATTTAAAAAATATTTTTAGGAATATTTTGGATGAGGAAACTGCGGTCAGATTTTTTCAACAGCATAATATTATTCCTGAAATGAGAATATATAAAAATAACCATGAGATGAAGTTAACATTTAAAGGTAAAATTAAATGGAGGTGTCATATAAAAACGTGCAGACAAGAGATTGATTTTATTCAGAAAACATGTGTTTTATTTATTTAAAGCAATGTACTAACTAAATTAAAAACATTTTCTCTGGGCGTGACTATAACAGAAAAGTACCCAGAAAAGTACCGAAATATTTTTCAGGAATGACTATAACAGAAAAGTACCGTTTATTTTTGTATTTAAATAAATGATGTTATGTTGAATTTTCTGATTACTATATTTTATATAGGTTAAGATTATGGATATGTAATAGGGAATCATTGGTTACAGGTAAATAATTAATAACTGTCATTGAAGCAAGTAACTGAATAACTTGTCACAGTTATCATTAGAATCACATGTTTTAATTTAAAATATAAATGTGGGGATAATGTAAAAAAGACCCAATGCTTTTTCAAGAGATTATCGACGTCTTTCAGCTTGTTGCAGCTATTGAAAAATCAATTATTAATATAGCTAGGTAAGAAGAATCGAGTATAAACTGAAATAAAACACGCGAGTTTAAGAAGCTTTCGATCTTCGATTCAGAAAGAGTAACAGAAACTGTTGAGTGAACGAATGGGATGGGTGCAAAGTGAGAAATTATTATAGGAACCAAAGAGTGTTGCTTCACAACGAGTAAGGAACCAGTTTTGAAACACAATGGGCTATGGAGCGAATCAGTTCGGCAACAACCCGCTATTTTGTATAGCAAAAATACATAAGAAATGATAAGTTTTGCTTCAATCTGATAAGATATGCTGAAAGAGCGTTAAAATATCTTTCAGAATCCACTGCCATCTCAATTTTTCAAAAAAATGGAACGAACGAGTTTTGCACCTCACCTCCTCAAGTGAAGTATTTGCTTCAGGCAATCAAAATTTCTGGCTATTATACAAAATTAACCTACTTGAAAAAATGAAGGTTAAACATAGTCATGCTTATTGATTTTTTGACATAAATAAAGATGGTTTTAACATCGATGTTTTCACAAAAGCAAAAATGGTTTCATGGGGGAGTCACAGGGGTCGAACAATTATACCCTCAAATATTTAAGATCTTTAAATGTTTCTGAAAAAATAAATAATGCACTTAATAGCTACTAAACACATATTGATATAATTATCTTTGTTCAGTTTTTCTTAAACATCTATGTTTTTGGCCCATGTTAATTATTCAAAACATCAATGTTTTCTTGTCGATGTCGTATCACTAGTATAAAGCCATGAAGAGCAACTTATTGATAAATTTTGATATTTATGATGAAGTATTATGACTAGATAAAAATAGCTGGTCTGCAATAAAAAAGTATTATATATGGTATAGTAAAATGCCGAATACAAATACAACTGATATTTTATTCTTTTTTTTTATGGACTCGTACGGATTGTTTCCGTTTGATTTTAATGTAAGAATACAATTTTTTTTCTGTTTTTCTTTCTTCAGGAGATTTCGCTCTCATTGAATATCTCCCAAGTTAAATAATTTTCTTCGCCACTTCACTATCCTCCTGCGGCCACCACGGCGGCCTCACACAGTGGCCCAAGATCTGACCGATCCGGATGTTCACCTCGTGGAGGGCCTCGCTCACCTTCATCAAGCCTATCCCCACTCCCCCCTGGTTCCCCCGCAGGTAGCCCACCGGGGTCTTTCTCTTCCTCTTCACGTCCTCTATCGGCGTGTTCAGAGGAAACGTGTTCATCTTGAGCACTTCCAGGAATATCGGCATCAGCCTGCTCCTGTGATTCGTCGCCTTGTCTTCCTTCAAGGCGGCTTCCTGCCCGATGAACGTGCTCTTCTTTGTACTGATTCCGTTCAGGAAGTCGCAGTTGACCTCCGTGGGAGAATACCTTCCGTAAGGTATCTCCATCGCCCCTTCGCCGATACCCAACTTGTACCTCAGCGATTTGTAGAAAGACACGTTAGTCGTGGACGCCCCTTTGTTGGTAATCTTCTTTGCGACGTCCATTCCAGCCGGGGCGAGCACCCTCAGCCCAAGATAGGACACCCTCGGGTCCGTGCAAACGACGACGTTCTCCCCAAGATCGATCTCCGGGATGTTGCCTTCGCTGGGGTTGTAAATCGCCCAGACGTTCAACTCATTCTCCACGCTCCTTATTTCGACTTTCCGTCTTCCTCTATACATCGTCATGTGCACCTGAAGTGCCTCTAACGAAGATATGTCACATTCGACCAAGAACAGATCTTGGTTCTCTGGCTTGTATATAATCGTATCATGGATGACTTTTCCTTTTGCATTCAAAAAGGCACTGAATATACATTTGCTACTATCTTCCAATAATCTGATATCATTCGTCGTAAGGTCTTGCAGAAAACTGAGCGAATCGGAACCTTCTACTGATAAGACAGATCTACTCTTCAGCCTCTCTACTTTGAGCTCTCCATTACTATCATCGATACAATAGTTTCTTTTCGTAACCCCAGAGAATCGATAGTTGGATTTAATGCTTTTATCGATTGATAATAATTTTGTTATTTCCGAATTTCTTAACAATTTCGAAATATGGTGCATTTTCTATAAGAAGAGTAAGAAACAATATTGACACAAATTTAATATTTCAAATATAGCTATGGAATAAATCTATTTTTATATTCACTAATAACATGTGATTAGTTTATATTGTTTCTTATCTATTGCTAAAATAATAACTTCAATATTCAAATTACTATTAATATTTAAATAATAAATTTTTCACAGTAAAAGAAGGTAAAAAATAGGCTGTAGAAAATAAAAAATCACCTGAGCATTTGCATTATAATCAAAAATATGTATATTTTTTTTAAATTATTGATTTAAGTATGCTTGATCTGGAAAGGGGAAAGAATTAAAAAGGAGAACCCTCCCTAGGTGTGGGAACTTCTGTATTTTTACTATTAAACCCCTTAAGAGTATTTCCTCCAAGTTTCAAAATTTTATAAATTATTTCCTTCTCTCATTTGCTGTTTTTGACTAATTTTTCTGGAATAATTTTCTTCCAACTGGATTATCTTGATAATGGGTTGTCTCGATGCATAGAATCATTTTTGAACAGAAATTTACTAGGAATATTTTTTTATAACCATTGACAAGCAAGGTTGCTGCTTATCGCCTACTCTCTTCAACTTGTATATTGAACAAGCCCTAAAGAAATGGAAACAGAAATGCAGATAAATGGGTGTCAAAATTGGTGATGACTATCTGTTCACTTTGCAATATGCGGATGACCAGTTAGTCATAGCATTAGAGGAATATGACTTGCAATACATGTTGAGGAAACTTTTGGAAGAGTACTCTAAATGGGGCATGGTGATAAACCTTAATAAGACAGAGTATATGACATTCAACTCATCGAGCATAGCTTTGACAATTGGAAATTGGTATCTGCCGCGCAGCACAGAATTTAAATATTTAGGAGTATTGATTAATGAAAAAGGAACCCTCGAGAAAGACATTTCTATGAAAATATCCCGAGGAAGAAAGATTATTAGCATCCTAAACTCAGTCCTATGGAACAGAAATGTTTCCCTCCAAACAAAAAAAAGGATTTATCAATCCTTTCTATTAGGAACAGTCCTATATGGGTCCGAAACATGGAATATTAAACAACAAGATGCCAAGAAACTATTGACTCTGGAAATGGACTTCCTAAGAAGAAGTTGCGGCATTTCAAGACTTCAGCACATCCCAAATAGTGCCATTAGAAATAATGTAAGACAAGAAACTAATATCTTATATGATATTGAAACAAGGAGGCTTCAATGGTTCGGCCACTTAATGAGAATGGAAGAAAACAGATGGCCAAAAAAAGTCTTCCAGTATAACCCGGAATATAGAAGAAAGAGAGGTCGACCAAGGGAGATGTGGATCGAGGATGTGCATGAAACAATGGCTGCGAGAGGCCTGCGGGATGGTGATTGGAATAATAGGAAAGAATAGCGAGAGAAGGTTCTGGGGATCGGAATACCATAATTAATTGTAAAAATCCGAAATAATAATAACCATTGTTTTACAACAAAAAAAAAAAAAAAAAAAATTTGGTGCTTATGCGCAACATACCACTTTCACTTACAACTCATTGTTTTGTTAACTGCCACTTCTCAAAGTCCACACATTTTTCCACGTTCATTTCTTATTTTTGTTTTTACTTTCTCTATAAAAAACAATAATTTTTTTTATTATTAAATTAAAGTTTTTACTTGGGATACTTCGGCAATGCAAGCATAATACTCCAAGCCGTCTGATTTTATAATTCCCTATGTAGTTGTTGAAAACTTCATTTAGTTACCATGAAACAAATAATTTCCATTAAATGAACAGAACGTCTTTAATTATGAACATGGTCTGTCATTAAAGGCATGCGTGGGCTCAACGTGTTTTATGAGTTGACGGAATATTTTTCTTTTTTTCTCCTCTATAGGTTTACTTGATTTTTTTCATATTTTCTATTTAGACGTTTCTTATTTTTAGGCGTAACGAGAGACAGTTAATTTCTCCATATAAACAAAAACAAAGGTACTTTATAGGAAAACAAAAAAGGCCCCTTCCCCATTAAAGGCCCCTCAGAACATTTTAATAATGATGAAGCTTACCTGATATTAAAGAACACCTAATTTTCATTAAACATGACGAATTTGATCAAAATCGCTAAAGCCGTTTTTGAGTAAATAAAAAAAAACACGTAAAAATGGGACAACATTTATTAAGTAAAGCGCCCCCTCCAATTGATCAATTTTGATGAAATTTTTACTGCTATATCGCGGGCATATTAATAGATCAAATAGTTTAATCAAAATCGTTAGAGCCGTTTTCGATATAATAAAAAAAAAACTTAAAAAGGTATTAAATAAAGTACCCCCTCCCTTTGAGCAATTTTGATGAAATTTTTGCTGTCACATCGCGGGCATATACATACACTAAATACCCAATTTCAGGTTCGCACGGTTTATAGTTTTTGAGCTAGTCTGTTCACACACACACACACACACTGACTATTTCGCGGGACTTGGTTAACTGGACTCAGGGGACCCCAAAACGTGTATTTCCGTTGAAAACCGGAAGTCGAAATTTTTCACGATCGCAATACTTTCCCTTACTATATATTTCTTTCATATATAGGTAAGTGAAAGTAAAAAAAAAAAAAAAAAAAAATTAAAGCGTTTTCTGTAAAATATGAAGAAAATGTATGGTGGACACCCCACCCCTGCGAGGGGAAACTTTTTTGCTATTTCTACATCTCCTATTAATCTTTTCCGAAAGCTTCAAAACTTAATTAATAATTTCCACTAATTTTCCTTGAGTAATATGAGTGATTGTAATTTCAATGGCGAAACATTATCGGATAAAACAAAATTATTTGTTAAAATTTAAAAAAATAAATAAATAATAATAAATTAAAATTTATAAAGTAAATAGGAACAGAGCGATACGAAAAGGGTCAAACATTTTCGTACTCGAGGAACGCAATCCCAGTTCAGCTGATGGGAAAAATCAATACGCCAGGAAAGGGGAGCGGTTTGCGATGCCACGTGCGATATCTATGTAGTGTGATCCCCCCAACCCGACCATGATATGTATCCATAATAATTTCAATCTTTTACGTCCAGGGGCGTCACCACAGGGGGGACGCGTCCTTTTGATGAATTATATAATGTCTATTTTAGTTTGAACTGAATTGTTTTATAAATTCTATAACAAAGTTGGATCCCCGACATTGGTCTCCATTTCTTTTTTAAATCATGCAGCTTGATCCTCCTTCCCATCAACTCCATGAACATGGGCGTACACAGCGGGGGGGCAGCTGCCCCCCCCCTGGAAGGCTGGCAGCAATAATTTTTTAGGCTTTTTAAGACTGGAAGCAATAATAGAAAACATTTTTTTCAAGCAAATGATTGTAATAACTTAGTTGATAAAGCACTGATATAATTACACATAATTTTGGTTTCATTCACCTTTTCCGCGGAAAGGTGTTACAACCTGAACGACCGTAGCTCCCCCCCCCCCCTCGTTTTGATCTTGGGTACGCCCTTGTCCATGAAGCTTTTAGAAGTCGATGGAAAGCCATAAAATTAGTAGGATTAGGATCTGAAGGAGAACTTGGATAAAATTCAATCAAGAAAGTTCAACCCACATTCTTCAACTTGAAGCCTCGACAACTTCTTATATTCTGAGACATAAATTGCAAGTTTTAAGAGACTATAGGCGGGCGCAATCGAATATAGGGTGCGCTAGTAGTTTTGCAAAATGTCGGAAAGAACGGTGTTAGACCTAGTTGATGTGATAGAGATAATTTGTAATTTTAAAAGACCATTAATTGATGGGCAGGCTATTCTTGATGCAAACCACATATTTACATGTGGAATAATATCTAAAAATAAAAAAACAGTTATTTTACAAGCCTCGTGCCTTAAAACTAGCAATGTTAAAGGACTGCCCCATCAAATAAAAGTGGAAATCAAATTTATTAATAATAATAAGCAATTTTCTTGTCATTGTACATGTAAAGCTGGTAGTTCTGGTAAATGCAAACACATCATTGTAACTTTACTCGACGTTTTTCGGTTAGTGATAACATTAATTACCTATTCACACAATCATTGTTATGACAGCTTAGATTCTTTGTCATATTATTTATTTATTTCTCAAAACTTTCAGGCTTCGCATTGAAAACATGGAACAATAAAGCACAACGGATGTAATAGAAAAATGGGGAAAATTAAAAAAGAAAAACAAATCTATGACACTATGGTCTCAATGTTATTTGCATAAAACTAGCATTTTGGAATAATAAAATGTCAAATACTAATATTTACCTGGATAAATATAGTCTCTTTCTTTAAAATAAAGACTACATATCGTCATATGTTTCGAAACAGGCTTATCTATTCTTAATTTTACAATCCACTCTTTAAGAAGCTTTTTATTTTTTGGAAATGAAAGGGAATGACACGTCTTTTGATTTTCTAATTGAACACTGAGGGACCGAGCAATACCTATTAGATATTTTTCAAATGATTTTTTGCTCAATCGGGTTTTAATTATGGAAAAATAAATTAAAAACGCCAAAAAACCCTAGGAATCCCAGGTAATGGCCCCGCTTTTATCCCCGTTTCTCTAGTTCCTGCAGCGCCGTCGCAGAAGCAGCACCGTCGCTTGCGCCCGCCTATAAATACCTTCTCAAATTTCTCTCAAATTTCTACATACTCTATCTATGAGAAAATTGAGCCCCCCCTCCCCAAGAATTTGGTGCTAGTGACGCCGTGTTTACGTCTTTCCTAGGCACATAGGTTGATTCAAAAATATCTCTATGTCTACTCATACAGTATAACGTAGATTATACTGAATAATCAATGCCAAGCCTTGTTCAATATACTGAAGTTTTCCTGAAATCGATCCGATGATAAGCATTGGGTTAGTAAACCGTTCTCGGATTCATGGGCGTCACCGCCGGGGGGGGGGCATGGGGAACTCCCTCCCACAATATCTACAACGCAACTACCCAAAATCTAATTGAGACATAAATTGGCAAGTATTATAAGTACCTTTAAAATACATCGTAGTAGGAGGGATTAAATGTCCCAAAAGTTGGTTTACGCGAAGTTATTTCGACTTTTAGTCTCTTGAATGTTTACCTATCAATGAGAATTTTAAGCCGTCCTCCCCCCCCCCCCCCCAATAATTTGGTGCTGGATTTAATGTCTTATGATTCGAAACTCTTCAGCCAGCCAGTACTAGCTGAACTTAAACTCTTTATCGCCGTTCAGTTAGCTATGAATAAAATCGATTGCTTTCTCACAAATATGCCGGCACGACAAAGGCTATTAATAAAAATAAAAAAATATTTCAAAGAAAACTAAGAAAGATGGCCAAATCAAGTTCTATATTCTTTTGGCTTTTCACTACTTTAAAGGTGCCGTTACACTCTACGAACCTCACCCTCGAACCTTGCCGTACCGGCGTTAAACGGACAGCCATTTATACTTAACGTGACGTTAAGCGAACCAATATGGCTGACGCATTCAACTCTAGCTTAGGATGAAGAAAAAATCTCTATTATCAATATATTTTATATTATCTGAAAAATTAAAAAATATGAGACGAATTAGAACGGCACACTAATATCATAAACAACTCCTGTCACTTGGGAAAACCCAAATCAAAAGTGACACTAGCGCTACCCCCGAACCCAGGCGAACAGATGAAGTACCTAGAACACCCGAACAGTCGACGTGAAGGCTGTTCGAGGCTGGTGTTCTAAGGTAAAGTTCGTTGATTGTAAAGGCACCTTTAAGAGCGACTTGACACGGTTCCAACAGTATCGATCAGTGCTATATAGATCTGAAGATAGGGAGGCTTATTTTTGAAAATTGCATATTTTATTAGACTTTCATTTAGACTAAATCGTATAATATACTCGTAGTTTTATTCTGTTTCAATCTTATTTTATGTCTTTATTTATTTTTACTTTCACTTACCTATATATGAAATATATGGTAAGTGGAAGTATTGCGATCGTGAAAAATTTTGACTTCCGGTTTTCAACGGAAATACACGTTTTGGGGTCCCCTGAGTCTAAATAACCAAGTCCCGCGAAATGGTGTGTGTGTGTGTGCGTGCGTGCGTGCGTGCGTGCGTGCGTGCGTGCGTGCGTGCGTGCGTGCATGCGTGCGTGCGTGCGTGCGTGCGTGCGTACGTGCGTGCGTGCGTGCGTGCGTGCGTGCGTGCGTGTGTGTGTGTGTGAACAGACTAGCTCAAAAACTATAAACCGTGCGAGAAATCAAGAAGAAAAGGAAGAAAAAGAAAAGGAAAAACCTGAAATTGGGTATTTAGTGTCTGTATATGCCCGCGATGTGACAGCAAAAATTTCATCAAAATTGTTCAAAGGGAGGGGGTACTTTATTTAATAACTTTTGGAGTTTTTTTTGATTTTCTCAAAAACGGCTCTAACGATTTTGATTAAACTGAGTATTTGATGTATTAATATCCCTGAGATATGACTGTAAAAATTTCATCAAAATTGATCAACCGGAGGGGGGACTTTACTGAATAAATTTTGTATCATTTTTACGTGTTTTTTTAATTTACTCAATAACGGTTTTAACGATTTTGATCAAACTTGGTATTTGATATATGTATATGCCAAAGATGTGACACCCAACATTTCATCAAAATTGGTCAAACGGAGGGGGGACTTTATTTTTTAATTTTTTTTTCCAATTTTTAACTTTTTTTCGATGATCTCAAAAACGGCTTTAATGATTTTTATCAAATTCGTCGAGTTTAATGAAAATTAGGTGTTCTTTAATATCAGGTAAGCTTTATCATTATTAAAATGTTCTGAGGGGGCTTAAATGGGGTAGGGGCCTTTTTTGTTTCCTACGATGTACCTTTGTTTTTGTTTATATGGAAAAATTAACTGTCTCTCGTTACGCCTAAAAATGAGAAATGGCTAAATATGAGCTATGATAAAAATAAAGAAAACATATAGAGAAGAAAAAAAGAAAAATATTAATAATATAAAGTCAACTCATAAAACTTTTTGAGCCTACGCATGCGGAGAACGCCTTTAATGACAGACCATTGTTCATGATTAAAGCCTTTCTGTTCATTTGAGAAGTGGCAATTAACAAAACGCATTAATTTCTAATCTAAGTAAGTTGGTAAGTGAAAGTTGTGTGTTGCGAGCACGCACCAGATTTTTTTCATTGCAATCCCAAGAAATAGTAGATTTTTAATTGTATTACTCCAAATAATATGAAAAAATAAATGGATAAAAATGCGTTTTAATTTCGACCATGTAAAATATATCTTTTGCAAAAAAGAAACAAAAAACAAATATTATTAATAAACGTAAGTAATATAAATGTTTTCACAGTGGTAGAGAGTGTATGAAATTATGATACCATGATAAATTTTGATCGATCAGTGTTACATTGATCTGAAGATTCGATGTCCTAATTTTGAACACTGTAATTTTTTTAGGCCTTACTTTAGTCAAAATATAATTTTATTTCTATTGTTTATCATTTATTTATTCCATGGCAATAAAAAAAATCTGGTGCGATGCCCGCAACACACAACTTTCACTTACGAACTTACATAGATTAGAAATCGACGTTTTTCGTTAATATGTAAACGCCATTTTTCCACATTAAAGTATATACTTATATTTGCATATCTTCATAAGTTAAAGAGTATCTGTATAGCAAAATTTGGTAGTTCTCAGCACTTTTCAATTCATTATTGCTAATTTATTTATGATGGGTCTAATTTCATCAACAGTCTAGTTTTTTTTTACTGCTTGCTTGTTTTTTACTACGAGTTGCTTTTTGCAAATACATCGTGAAGGTGAATCGATAAGTGTATTTACGTCTCTTATGCCTTTCTAGAAATCAAGAACGATTACTGTTCCTCAAAAACCGCTTTATATTGTTTTCAAAAATTTATTATGGAACTAAAGTTTCTAAACTAAAATATAATTAATTAAACAACATCGTTACACCCGGTTTTTTTTTTTTTTTTTTTTTTTTTATTAAGGATTTCTTCATGTTTGAAGTTTCCCTCAACCGAACTCTTCTTCCAGTCTCATCTTCCACACCTTCCTGTCTTTCGTTTCCTCTTCCCTCAGTCCATGACCGGCCATAGTTTCCTTTACTTTATTTATCCACTGTATACGTGGTCTTCCTCTTTTTCTTCTTCCTTCTGTCTCCCATTCAAATATCATTCTTGGTATTCT